>JAJONR010000675.1:0-92278 GCA_029582245.1 Solanum etuberosum
CTATAATATAGTAATGCAACTAGAAATAATGGAATTAATAAACCAACAATGGTATCACTTTGATCTAATAACCTTACAAGATCTATTAGAAATAGATGCTCACTCAGACATATTCTCCGACATAGACTTAAATGATTAACTACGAACATTTAAAATATTGGCTAAAAACAATAGAGGATATAGAAATAGAAAAGGTACTTATATGTGAAAACATAAATAATTATATAAGAACCCAAGAAATGATACATCTAGAATATATCACAAATAATATCGAAGAAATAAAGAAACTGGAAGTATCAAAAGAAAAATATTACATGAAGACATTCTACAACATATAATGATAAACGAAGAATATTTACAGCAATGGATCGAAATAAAAGAAGAAATAGATACACTACAAAGTCTAATAAAACTACACCTAGAATTATACTTGAGAACCGAAGATATAAAACATTTAAGGAATATAAAGAATGACATAAACGAAATAATCAATAAAACCCCTACAGAACAAGAACTATATCATAAGACATTTAGTCAAATATGACAACCAACAAAAATAAAGCTAATCGAAGCTATAATTCGACCAACCCCCCATACAAATGGTATCAAAGATCAATAGGTCACAAGAAGATCAAGATAGAAACATAAGTCATCTCATCCCTTAAACAATCTTTTTTCTCTGTTGGATTCTTGAATGTATACTACATAACAAACAAGGAATCTAATGGCACTTTTAGTATTCATATCCAATATTTATCCAAAAAATGTAAAGGAAACTCTAAAGGATGCTGGTTGGGGAAACATCATGCATAAAGAATTATATCAATTTGAACGAAGTCAAGTATGGCACCTAGTCCCTAGATTAGCAGAAAGAATAATCATAAGGACAAGATGGGTTTACAGAAATAAACTGGATTATCATTGTCTTATCACAAGAAAAAATAAACATTGTTGGTGTGGGGAGACATTCTGGAAGACATAATTTATTATGATGAAACATTTGTTCCAGTGGCAAGAATGAAGCTATAAGAATTATCATTGCATTTTCTTCATAAATATAATTCAAATTGTTTCAGATGGATTTGAAAAGTTCTTTTCTCAATGGGTACTTGAAGGAAAAAGTCTATGTAAAGTAGCCACCTAGTATTGAAGACGTTGATCTACCTTATCATGTGCTTAAATTGGATAAAGCCCTGTATGAGTTGAATCAAGCTCCAACACCGTGGTATGAAATATTATCAATATTTCTCCTTGATAATGGGTTTAAAATATGAAAGATTGACAACACTCAATTTTTTATGTCAAGAGGGTACGAGTTACTCATTTTTCAAGTATATGTTGATAATATTATCTTCGAAACAACATCTGATCCTCTTTAGAAAATAATTTTCTACACTTATGGGTTGTGACTTTGCGATGAACATGATGGGCAAACCTAGCTTCTTCCTATTTTACATATTAAGCATTGTTCATATGAAACTTCCATATGCCACGAAATCATTGCGTAGAGACCAATATGGGAAGAATAGATTGAATTTGGGAATGGCCAAATTGACCTAATTGACCAACATGGATGTATTCAACCCCCTTATTGATTATGATTAGAGAGAAGGTATCTTTGCTTTTTGTCATTGCATATTCATTTAAATTCAGTCTCATATCATTTTAAGGTATACACACATGGTGATTTATCAGGAGGAAAGAGAAATATAGGACAGATTAGGGCAATAGACAATTAAATGTAAAAGAGGGACATGGTCCCTACACAGATGTTAGTCTCTCTGTACTATATTTTAAATACTATAGAGAATTGTTACTTTGTCACCTGTCATTCATTCTCTATCTTTGTCGTTTTCACATCATTTTGAAATACCAAAAGACACTTCCATTTGGGGACCAGAAACGTCATTTGGGTTCCATTATATTTCACCCTTTCTAGCCACTATCTTCATGTCTCTCTTATTTGTCTTTTTCTTTGTCTACGTCTTAAATCTCCTCTTCAGTCATTTTCTAAAAGCTCTTAGAATGTTTCAATGATCCTCCTCTACAAAAGCCCCATCATCTAAGGAAGATGCAAATATTATTCTTCCCTAGCCTAAAATCAATGTTTCCCTTGCAAACTGTTCTCCCTTAACCCCTCATCATGGATCTAAAGAAATAGGAGAGTTGAACTCTCCAATAATGGAATTATCAATCTCTTTTGTAGATACCCTTAATCTAAACCTCACCCACAACCCAAAAATCTTCTTTGCTCCACCATGCTGATTTTTTCTCTCTCTTTATCTCTCTCAAGAACATGCCCAAAATGCCTCTATTCACTCAAAGGCACGGTTTTTGATAAAACCACATGAAATTGAACCTCCTACTGATCTTGTGATATCCCAACTTGGTCCTATTTCCTCTTTGATGTATGAAAGATTATTTGATGGTGATATCCCCAAAGAAAAGAGAACTAGGTCTAACATTTTTGCTTCTAGTAATGATTGGGTGATTTAAAGTCCGACATATACGAAAGGTGATACTCGACCTCTTTTTTTGAAATGGAAATGAAGTCTCTTGATCCCTTTGTTTTGAACTCTAGTCTTGTGTTTGACCAACCCCTGTCACTCGGTTTCCCATAGATCCCTTTGAAGAAGGTGTGGATGATGATGATGATAATGTTCCCTTAGTTTGGATATGAATAGGGAAGAATTTTATTGAAGAACCAAAACATAAGACCAGTAAGAACAAGAAGAAAGCAAAGGCTAATGTCGATGATTTTGTCAACTAAAAAGTTGATGGGAGATTCAATGGCTACTAAAAAGGTTAAGACAACCAAAAACAGAAGAAAAAGGCAGAAATCAATTACTGATGACGAAGATATTTCCTGAAAAAATTGGTCGATATTTCCAATGTAGTGAATGAAAGCACGATTGAATCTAACGACATTATGTTGGTTGTTAATTGGAGAAGAGAAAAAGAAATTGGGAAAAAGAGTGTAAAGTGCGCGAGGACCAAATCAAAAGCAGAGGCAAAGAAAAGGGTTCCTACTAAAAAGAGGAAGGCAACAAAGTCTTATGAACCATGTCAAAAACAAATGGGGGCAAAAGATTCACCTGTAAAGAATGAGAGTTTAGAGAACACTATCAAGAACTAAAAGAATTGATATTCTAAAAACTCAAAAGATATTGAATGGAAGGGTATTCGACCTTGAGATACTCAAAAAGATAGGAATGAAGAATTTTTTGGCTATATGGCACTAAAAAAATGGGAACACTTGTTCGATTGGACTATTCCATCATTGCATGAATCTGAGTTGCGTGAATTTTATTACAACATGGGATTTATTTAAGATGGGAGCATAGTGACCAAAGTTCATTATATGATGTAACACATCAAAAATGGAAAGTTTGAATCTTAAGAAATAATGAGAGAAAGAAAGAAAGAAAGACCAAAGTTGAGGTTTTACTAGTGAACACTAGGAGACTCGTTGAGTGAGTCACAACTCACCATAGACTCTATAAGATCCTGCCAAAGGTCTCTGAAGAAATTTGTGAGAAAAAAGAGAGTTGGCAACTCGCCTAATGGATCGGTGAGCTAGGGTATTATACCTAAAATTGACTAAGAATTCTTGCAGAAAATTTAAGCAAATTCGGCTAGAGAGAAGAGAAACCTGCAACTCGTCTTAAACGATTGGCGTACTTTATCATTCTTTCCAATAATGTCAGAATTTGAAGCCTTAATAGAGGTTAGGTGGGAAGTCATAATGGTCATCGACTCGCCAAATGCGTCGGCAAGGCCAAACTAACGTCGTTGATCTTTTCTAGGAGTTTTATGTTCAGGTTTTTTTGGTTCATTTCATATCCTTTTAACTCCTAAACTGTGTTGTGTTTCTAGCCAATTTCTTAGTGTTATAATTGATTTTACCCTCCCAAATCTCTCATTCACTCAAAACCACCAAAATCTCCTAAGTCTTGTTCCCAAAATTCTCTCCAAGGATTCGAGGTGAAATCTAAGGTTCTCCAAGCATCAATCTTCCTTCCCAATTCAAAATCTTAGGTTAATCAAGGTATGTGGAAAATTCAACAATGGATACCTTTTGTCACGACCCAAGATAGCTCCTAGGCGTAACATGGCATATAAGACCCCGAAAGGCCCCATACAAGCCACTTAGCTTTCATCATATAATATAATAGAATATAGAGATTTAAAAGACAGTTTCAACACATCAAAGATTAATAGAGAAAAGCGGAAATCTTAACATCGTCTCAAAGCCATCTAGCACATAAGAATGAATCTGGGCGTAGCCCGTACATCATGTTCCAAAACTGAAAGATAGGAAAGACTTAAAACAATAATTGTCCAGTCCTCGAAGCCTGAGGACTCACAAAAGCTTGGAATCTCCTCAAATAACTCTAGCCACGAAACTGGGAACCCTGATTGTCACACCCTACATTTGGGAAAAATGTAGGCAGGAGTATGCGTTAGTACAAACATGTAGCAAGTATGATAGCCATGCGTAAAAACATTTTAAAACATGCTTAAACGAGGAACCTTCATGAGATGCAATGACCAACCTAAAAGATGAGATAGAGAGTTAGAAAACATGAGTCATAAAACATGGTGTATGCACATAATCTTCACGTTAAACATGTATGAGATACTTTCTTGAAGTAACCTTAGTTCATCATAACTTTCTTGTGGGAAGTAGCATTAATCGACATGTACGACCATGTGAGCTAGTAACATGGAATCCAATGTCTACCCCACACCGAAAAGGGGTGTCCTACTTACAAAGCTAAGGACCATGAACTTCTAGCTTATGTAAATCCACTACCTAATGTCTATCTAGACAATATTATGTTGGCACATATTTTATGGGACACGGGTAATCGCCACTTATCCACTCGGTACTAAGCTTAACTTCCATGTAATATTTCTTAATCATATTAATCTTAGCTCTTAAAGGAACATGGATATCGCCCCTTGTCCTTACATAATGTGACTTGGGTAATTGCCTCTTGTCTTTCAATTAGAGAGCATGTGTAATCGCATCTTGCCTCTACATTAGAATAGCTCCTTAACATTGGTTCATTTTAGGTGAGAAGACCTTTCAACCCTAAGAACCCTTATTATATGAGAAAACCTTTCACAATAATGCTTTCACGTGTATATGAGAAATCCTTTCAACAACACAACAATAACAACATCATTGATACTTCACTCTCAAAGACTCCTTAAAACATTTACATAAATTTCATAAGAACATGTATAATTCCATAATTCACCTTTCATAGTTCAAAATTCACTTTCAATCATCAATATCTAGAAAACAGTATATAAGTGGTCCATTGTTTGGTGTCAGAGAGTTAAAAATTAAGACCCCTAATGATGGGACCCACCCACGAGCCGTGGTCCAATTGACCGGTCGTGGGTCCCAACCGTAGTCCTCAACTTCAACCTCAAAATCTCATTATGTTTGAGACTCACCTTCGAGACATACCTACAACTCGTACATTGGATGACGGACCATCCTGGTGAACCGTTGAAAATTACAAAAAACTTGACATTTTTGGAAAAAATGACTTGCCAACCACATACAAGAACTACGGTCCGTGTGTCGTTCCACGATCCATGGATGGCTTTCGTCGGAACTGGTATCGGATTTCTAAAAAGCTGAAATTTTACCCTTTCTCGAATCTGATGTTTTACATTATCTCCCCCTTGGGATCATTCATCCTCGAATGAGATTCAAGAAATCATAAGAAAGGTAGGAACTTAATCTAACAACCCAACATGCATGCAATAACATAAATTCACATATCCGAGGAGGAAACATCAACGCCAAGCTAAAGCATGTTCAAAACATCATATCATGAAGTCTATATGTAACTCATACTCAAATGCACATAAACATGTAGAAATCAATCAAATTGACTCATTTTCTCGAAACTTAAACTTTTTCAGGAACATGCATTAATGAGTAGGGATAGAAAGAAAGATATGAGGATAACGGGACATCATATCAGCCTCGGCCTCCTAAGTAGCACCCTCGACTAACTGATCCCTCCACAGAACTTTCACGGAAGCAACTACTTTACTTTTATCACGACCTAGGGGTACCCCCTAGATGTAACATGGCGCATAGAACCTCGAAGGACTCCATACAAGCCCTTAGATCTCATAACATAAGAAATAGAACAATAAGAGTAAAACAATAGTTCAAGTCCAAAGCATTTTATAAAAGATAAGGGGAAGTCTAATACACTTGTCTCATCATAGTCATCTAATACAATAGAATGAAATTGGTCCTACCCCATACATCATGTCAAAAAGAGAAATACCTGAAAGAAAGTGAAAACAATAACTCCGTCCTCGAAACATGAGGACTCACCAATAGGGGTCTTAGTGAAGGTTAAAACGACGTAGTATAAGAGTTAATTAATTAGGAAAAGACCCAACTGCCCCTGAAAAATAACTGTCAGCTGTGACCCACGGACCCTAGTCGACGGATCGTGGTCTTACCCACGGCCCATCCTAGTGGACTGTTGTTGGTCATCAGAAACCACCTATGAGGGTCTGGACCACGGACCATCGACCACGGACAGTGGTCCCACCAACGGTCAGTTGGTTTGGGCCGTGGTTCCAACCCTTTGAACCCTTAACTGGGTGCCTGCCCACACCATACCTACGGTCGGAGGTCCCATCCACGGCCGTGGGTGGCCCTAGTGGCTGGCACCTGCAATTTCCCAAAATTGCTTCAGTACCCTTTTTTGGATACGGGGTGTTACAACTTCTCAACTTCTTGACTTGCTGGTCTAAGATCTCAAACGGTACTTCCTCATAAGAAAGGTTCTCCTTAACTCACAAATCTTCTAAGGGAACTATAGATGTCGGATCACCAACACATTTCTTCCACATGGAGACATGGAAAACTTGATGCACCGATGCCAATTCATTAGGCAATTCAAGTTCATAAGCAACCTTACCAATACTCCTCAAAATATGATATGGGCCTACATATCGGGGACGAAGCTTCCCGATCGTACCAAACCTCATTACACCCTTCATGGGTGAAGTATTTAGGTAAACCCAATCATTAACATCAAACTCAAGGCCTCTTCTTCTAACATCGACATAGGACTTTTGTCGACTTTGAGCCATTTTTAACCTTTCTCTAATAAGTTGAACTTTCTCCATAGCCTCATGTACTAACTCGGGTCCTATTATGGAAACTTCACCTACTTCAAACAAACCTATAGGAGATCTACACCTCCTACCATACAAATATCAAATGGAGCCATACCAATACACGAGTTAACTATTGTTATATGCAAACTCAATCCGCCACCACGTTCGCCTTTCCAGGGTGATAGAGAACACTCATGACAAAATCCTTTAGTTACTCAAGCCACCTTCTTTGGCGAAGATTTAGATCCTTCTGATTAAACACATATTACAAACTCTTGTGGTCGGTAAAAACATCGACATGAACACCATACAAATAGTGTCTCCAAATTGTAAGAGAAAACACAATTGTCGGCAGTTCAAGGTCATGGGTAGGATAATTCTTCTCATGAACCTTAAGTTTCCTTGAATCATAGGCAATAAATTTCCCATTTTGCATAAGTACACATCCTAACCAAATACTCGATGCATGACAATAAACTGCAAAACCATCAGTCCTTTCCGATAAAATCAACACTGGAGCGGAGTTAAGTCTATCGTTCAATTCTTGAAAACTCTTTTCACATGCTTCAGACCATATGAACTTACCCTTCTTTTGAGTCAATGTTGTCAATGGAGAGGCAATCGAAGAGAACACCTCAACAACCCTCTGTAGTAACCAGCTAAACCCATGAAACTTCTAATATCCGAAGGGGATAGAGGTCTAGGCCAACTCTTAACCGTATCCGTCTTCTTAGGATCTACCTCAATACCCTTACTTGAAACAATATGACCAAGAAAAGCCACGGACCTTAACCAAAACTCACATTTGCTAAAATTCGCGAAGAGTTGTTGGTCCTTGAAGACTTACAACAGAATCTTGAAATGATTATTGTGGTCATCCTCACTTATCAAATAAATCAATATATCATCAACGAACACAATCACAAATATGCCAAGGTATTGTCTTAACACCATATTTATCAAATCCATAAATGCCACCGGAACATTAGTCAAACCAAACGAAATAACCAAAAATACATAATGACCATAGAGAGTCTGAAAAGTCATCTTCAGAATGTCATCTTCTTTCACCCTCAATTGGTAATAACCCGACCGAAGGTCAATCTTGGAAAATTAACTCGCTCCTTGAAGTTTGTAAAATGAGTCATCTATACTTTGGATAGGATAATTATTCTTAAAGATAACCTTGTTCAACTGCCGATAGTCTACACACATACGGAGTGAACCATCTTTCTTTCTAATAAACAAAACTAGAGCACCTCATGGAAAGATACTCGGTCGGATGAAACCTTTATCCAACAAATCTTTCTATTGCTCTTTCAACTCCTTTAGTTCTGCCAGAGCCATTCGGTAAGGAGGAATATAGATAGATTGCTTATCTGGGAGAAGGTCAATACCAAATTTTATTTCCCTTTCAGGAGGAATACCGAGTAAATCATCTGGAAACACTTCCAGAAATTCATTAACCATGGTAGGGGTTTGAGAATCTATATCCCTCACCCTAACTAGACGGTAAATGCAACCCTTAGAAATCATCTTTCTAGCATCAAGACCAGAAACAAACTGACCCTTAGGCATAGAATTTCACCCCTTCCACTCTAGGATGGTTCAATCGGAAACTCAAACTTGACTACACGGGTTCTACAATCAATAGAGTTATAACATGAATGCAACCAATCCATACCAAGGATAACATCAAAATTTAACATATCCAGCTCTACAAGATCAACATGAGTGACTCTTTGAGACAAAGAGACGGGACACTTTCAATAGGCCCTCTTAGCCCCAACAGAATCACCAACAGGCGTAGAGACAGAAAAAGGATCTACCAACACATCCAAAAGGATATCAAATCTCATAGCCACATATGGCATCACAAAAGACAAGGTAGCACCAGGGTCAAGTAAAGCATTAAACATCATGTTGGAAGACTTTGAACATACCGGTAACCACATCGGGGGAACCCTCTTGTTCGCCACGAGTCTGAAGTGCATAAAATATGTTTTGCTTCTGACTTGCACTAGGACTCGATGAATGATTAGGTTGTGCCCTTCAAAAATTATCTCCCTCATTCTTAGAAACTGAGGGACAATCCCTTATCTTGTGATCTATCTTACCTCAACCAAAACAAGCATTAGAACCGGCTAGACATTTACCCTCATTCTTCCTTCCACATCTAGGACAATTGGAAAATGAGAATCCACTACCATCCCCTCCTTGAGTCTTAGGGTTAGACACCCTATCTTTGTTGAACTTAGAGAATTGGAGGAACCTTGACCGGTGAACCTTTGTCAAAATTTAGAACGACCATGTCCATCGGACCTTGAATGTGAAAAGTTACCATCACCGGTTTTAACCCTCTTTGCCTCCCTAGGATTTTCCTTAAGTTTCTCCTCTTTGGTTTGTTGAGAATGAGTCATGACATGAGAAATTTCCACGTCATTTATGAGCATGGCGGTACGGAATTCTATAACAACCATTTCAGACACTCCCGAAACAAACTTACTTATCCTTGCCCTAGGATCGACAACCATGGTGGGAGCATATCGAGATAGTTGTGTGAACTTCAATGCATATTCCTTCACACTCATATTTCCTTGAAGAAGATTGATGAACTCAAGTACCTTTGCCTCGCTCATCTCAAGGGGAAAGAACCTACGAAGGAAAGCAACTTTGAACTTTTCCAAATCGACATGACCTGTATCTTCCGGTATACCCTCTTTCTATTTGTTAAACCATATTTCAGCTACACCCTTAAGTTGATATGTGGCCAATTCCGCCTTTTTCACTTGGGTCACTCCCATGATCATCAACACTATGTACACTTCATCAATGAACTCTTGAGGCTTTTCCTCAACCTTAAAACCATGAAACTCCAGGGGATTCATCTTAGTAATGTCCCTCACTCTAGATGCCGCCGTACCCATATTTTGGTTCACGGGGACCAAAACCTCCCTATTGGTTTGGGTCGTCCCTGCTTGAGCCAATACTTGAAAAGTAGCTCTAAACTCCGCATTAGTCACTTGCTCGGCCAAAGGGTCGACCGGAGGTTGAGGAGCTTGAGGACCAGGTTATCGTTCCACATCCCGAATTCCTTCTAGAATAAGGTCTTAGAGTAGCCATATCCTATAGATCATCGAGTAAAGAAGGGAGAGAGACCTTATAAAGTTAAACTTTATTGTACGACTTTGGAATAATGAAAGAAGTTGAGTTTCCTAATCATCTTGTAGCTGCTCATTCATAAATGTGGTGTGCTTCATACTCATGAACAAGACTACTCGACGTGGCTTATTAGATATCCTAGGACCTTTCTAAACCTTGTGCGCTGATTACCAAGTTTGTCACGACCCAAGGTAGCCCCTAGGCGTAACATGGCGTACCCGAGAGGCCCCATACAAGCCACTTATCTTTTATCATACAATATAATAAAATAAAGAAATTTAAAAGACAGTTTCAACACATCAAAGATTAATAGAGAAAAGTAGATATCTAAATATTGTCTCAAAGCCATCTAGTACATAAGAATGAATTTCGGCGTAGCCCATAAATCATTTTCCAAAATTGAAAGATAGGAAAGACTGAAAACAATAAATTTCTGGTCCTCGAAGCATGAGGACTCACCAAAGCTCAGAATCTCCTCAAAGAAATCTAGCCACGAAACTGGGAATCCTGATTTTCGGACCCTATATATGGAAAAAATGTAGGCAAGAGTACATGTTAGTAAAAACATATACCAAATATGACAGCCATGCGTAAAAACATTTGAAAATGTGTTTAAAAGAGATATCTTCATGAGATGCGATCACCAAGCTAAAACATGAGATAAAGAGTTACAAAACATAAGTCATAAAATATGGTCAATGCACATATTCATCATATTAAACATGTATGAGATACTTCCTTGAAGAAACCACAGTTAATCATAACTTTCTTGTGGGAAGTAGCCTTAACCGACAAGTAAGACCATGTGAGCTAGTAACACGGAATCCGGTGTCTACTCCACATCGATAAAGGGTGTCCTACTTGCCAAGGTAAGGACCATGAACTTCTAGCTTATGTGGATCCACCAGCTAATGTCTATCTAGACAATCCTATGTTGGCACATAGTTTATGGGACATGGGTAATCACCACTTTTCCACTCGGTACTTAGCTTAACATCCACTGAATAGTTCTTAATCATATTCATCTTAGCTAATGAAGGAATATGGGTAATAGCCTCTTGTCCTTACATCATTTGACAGGGGTAATCGACTCTTGTCTTTCAATTAGAGAGCATGGGTAATCGCCTCTTTCCTCTACATTAGAATAGCTCCTTAACATTGGTTCATTTTAGGTGAGAAGACCTTTCAACCCTAAGAACCCTTAATATATGAGAAAACATTTCACAATCATTCTTTCATGTGTCTGTGAGAAATCCTTTCAACAACACAAAAATAACAACATCATTGATACTTCACTCTAAAAAAATCCTTAAAACATTTATATCAATTTCATAAGAACATGCATAATTCCATAATTCACCTTTCAAAGTTCAAAATCTATGTTCAATCATAAATATCTAGAAAACATGGGTTAGACATGGGTTCATGAGAAATCATCATAAAATCATTTAAATTTATCAATTCATGCTTGATAGATCATAAAATAATCAAATAAATTAATATTTAAAGGAACCCATGACATGGAAGAAAACACTAACTCAATTGGGGAATTCTAACTTTTTAAATTGGAGAATTTGGGAACTCCATGGATAAAAGGGCTCCATGGATGAAAATTATTATACCTCAATGTCAATTGCTTAACTTCAATAGAGGGATTGGAGGTTTGACTTGAAACCCTAGGTTGATCCCTTCTTCTTCAAGCTTTCTAGAGAGAAAAATATTTGAAAGGAAGATTTGTTCTTAGTTTGTAAATTAGAGAGAATGATTTCAATTGAGGAAATTTTGGGGTTAAAACACTTATATAGGGGTTTTGGTGAAAAGCAAAACGACATAGTATTAGGCGAGAAGAATTAGAAAAAGACACCAAAGCCCTTAGGAAAATAATTGCCGACACCATCAATGGTTGATGAGTTGGGGATTTCAACTAATTTAGGGCTTAATACTTAAGGAATTAGTGTTCTCAATGCCTATTTAATGCTATAATTTGATGATAAAATGTTAATTTGCAACAATGAAGGCAAAAGAGCAAGGTGAGGGCATTATGAGGCAAAAAAGGAGCAAAAAAAGGTGAAAGAGTTGAAGGAAAGCAAAGCTGGTACTCACCAAAGCCACTCGGTGACTCGCTGAGTGGACCTTCAGCTCGCCTAAAGTTTGAGCAGGCAAACCGATAGACAAGACCTACTTGGCGAGCAAATGGATAGTTCGGCGACACGTCGAATGGATTGGAAATGTCGATCTCGATCTCCTGAAGTTACATAGAAGAAATGGTAAAAGAATAAGCCAAGAAGGTGATGGAAAGGAGCATTTGGCGTATGGTCGATCGAGTCAGCGAATCCCGACTTACTTCGCCGAGTGACTACGAAGCTGAAATTCTGGGAATGTATAAATGCAATTTTGAAAAAAAGAAAAGGGATTCTCACATTGTCCATTTATCAGTTTTTTATCCCAAATATTCTAAACATTTTTTAAAACTTTTTGAGTAGAGATTTAGGGTTTGTTTGATTTTTAGCTTCAATTTGAGCATTTGGAGACTTGTGAATTGTTGCCCAAGCTGATTGAAAACATAGTTGGTAATAATTTCTTATTCTTTATTATGTTTGGCTAAAAACCCCATTCTTGGGGGTCTGATTATATAGTTGAATGTTTCAATTATATTTTGGGTGTTAGTATTTACTGATTCTATTGTTGATTTGAAGTGGGTTCAATTGATAGTTTGAGTTTTAATTGATGAATTTTAGTTTCAAATGCAATTCTAGTTTAGCATTCTAAGCATGCTTGAGAAAGAAGTATTAGACTTAAACTTTTTAATTGATGATTGTAGTGATAGTGTTGTTGTGCAATAGCTTGAGAAAGTAGGTCTAAATGCAATCCTACTAATCTTTCCTGAAAAAGTAAATTGTTTAAGGTTTTGGACTGTTTTTATGTGTAGTGCTGGTCGAGGTTCAAAAGAACTCGCTTGATTCATGACAGTTGATTGAGAAATAGCTATTGCACCTAAGGCCTTGCCTACCCACTGAGATTCAATGACTTTTAGTAAATAATAATCACCCATTTAGGGAAATTTGCATTCAATTTATCACACTCCCAAGAAACCCTCTCTACTTGTTTACTTCCGGCTATTTGTAGTTGCTAATTGCTAACCCAAATCCCCCATTTTACATTAATTTTGAACCCCTTGTCATTTACTTTATTGTTAGAAAAATGTCTGCATCTACAAATGATTAGAACACCATTTTATTTTGTAATCAAATTCTCTACATTATCACTCCATGTGGGATCGACCCCAACTCTTAGTTGGGTTTGACTTGTAAGTTAACGCCTACACTTAGAATCGGATGAAGTGTTATTGAGCATTATCAAAAATGGCGCCGCTGCCGGGGAGTGGTGTTTAGAATTTTTTTTAGTGAAGATTAGTTGTGAACTAATTATGTCGTAGTTGAATCAACCTATTTTTCTTCTTTGTTGGCTGCTCTTAACCAAGTGAAGAGCTGAGTGTTAATGGGAGAAATGCTAGCCAAATTTGGAACAATGATGACATCGGTAATTTGCACGATGTCAATGAAGATCAGTTGGGAAGTGCGGGTGCTATTCGATTGCCTCTGACTTTAGGCAATGCGATGTTTCATGTGACTAGCATTATGTTGCAGCTGTAGCAAATAAGGGTCTCTTTGGAGGTCTTGCTACTGAGGATTCTCATGACAACATCCAAAACTTTGAGGATGTGTGTGGGCCATTCTCTTTCAAGAACATCACTCAGGAGTCGGTCCGACTTCGTTTGTTTCCCTTTTCTCTAATAGGGGAGGCAACGAAGTAGTTGGCTTATTTACCAAGGGAATCAATCGCTTCTTCGGAGGAGCTCACTGATGTGTTTCATGTAAGGTTTTTCCCTCCCTCGAAGATGGTGAAGTTTAGGGATAATATTCAAAACTTTAAGAGAATGGATGGTGAACCTATTCATGAGACATTGTTGAGGTTTCAGAAGTTGCTTCTCCAATGCCCAACCCACGGACTGCCGAACAATGTGTTGTTACAATACTTCTATCGGAGCCTCGACTCAGTCAACAAAGGTGTAGCAGACCAGCTTGTTTGAGGAGGAAGCATGCAACAACTGTTTGACATAGCATCTACCCTTCTTGATGAGATGACAAAAATCAATCGAGCTTGGTACACTAGGGAAGATCAGGTGTCTCCTTTGAACTTCGGCATGACAAAGGAGCAATTGGAAAAGAACCAAGAGCGAGATGAAAACATTGCAAAGATGATGACCTAAATGGGCCGATTGACGAAACATGTCATGGGAAGTTTTTTTAAGGCTGTGAATGTGGTCGGTGTTAGTGGAGTAAATCCTGATGAAGCGCATTTTGAAGCTATGTACAATGAAGAAGTGCATTTCTTAGCAAATCAGGGAGGAGGTTTCCCTCCAAACTATCCAAGTTAGGGTAGGAATCAAGGCTGGAACAGGGACCGCGATGACGGTTGGAGAGACCGAGATAGGGAATGGTGTGACCTTGGTACGAATTTGAGAAAGCGTGATGGCGACAAAGAATGATATGTAGCTCCAAATGAGCGTCAAAAGCCAAAAGAGCCAAGGGCTGATCCTGAAAATTTCCGCACCGAAGATATGCTAGCATGTATTCTTAACAAAGTGGAAGGATCAGACAAGGTACTAAAGGAAATGAAATATGATGTCTCTTCCTGAACCAAACAGTTACCTCACATTCGATATCTATTAAACACCTGGAAAAAAAGATAGGTCAAATCTTGACTCCTTTAACTCCAAGACCAAAAGGAGGCTTACCGAGTGATACCATGGTTAACCTAAAGAATGAAGCTTGAAAGTGTGTCTTCATCGTGCCACAATGTTAAAGAAGATGCTTCTTGGGAGGCAACCCAAGTTTTAGTTTTTATTTTTTGTTGTTTAAATAACGGTTTTTAGATGTGAGGTTGAAAATTTGAAATTTGGGAGAAATAGGCAATTAGGCGAGCACAGGCACAATTTGGCAAGTCGGCGAGCCCGATGTGGATCGCCTTTTTAACCAACCAAAAGTTCGAAGTTCTGGTAACTTCGGCGGGCAAAAGTGCCATTCGGTGAATTGCCGACTGGCTCGGTGACATAAGTGACATCGCTGATCAAGGCGCGAACTGAAGGGTCAAAAAGGGTTTCCAGCCGTTTTAAATTCAAAATTCTCCTCTATTTTGCATTTTTCGACTCTTGCATTTTGACACTCTCATTTTAGATCATAATTTGTGTAAACTTTGTGTGTGGGCATCATTACATAGTTGGGTATTATCGCTCGTACTTCCTATCTCCCCTGCCTGCTCTTGATATTTTTCTACTTTTGAGGTTTGTGTCCCAAAAATTGCTTTACTTTCTTGCAATAATCAAATCATGTGCATATAATTGATGGATTTGTTCTTTAGCATTATGTTGTTAATTGATTAGTTAGTTATTATTGGATAATTCGATAGTGTTGGATTTTAGGCTTGTTTAAATTTAAATTGTGAGTCTAAATAGATTGATTGGTGGTTATGCATGTTGGGTCTTGTGTGGGTGAAGTCTGAGTAGCCTGAATTGTATCAATCGACTGAATTTGCCTAATGATGGAGTGGGTGAGGTCATTCTTAAGGGAAAAAGAAATTGATTGGTCAATTTTAGACATATTGGGGGAAGTCTGAGTACCCCGTGATTGATATTAATGTGGGTCTGGGTTTAATTGCATAGAATTGGGCTTTAATTTCATGGTTGTGGGTTGAATATTGAAAATGGAAAGTCGGGGTAGAAATCTGGCATGAGGGGCAGTTCGGCGAGCTTAGTTGAGCTCGCCGAATGACTCGGCGGTTCGCCAAATGACTCGGCGGTTCGCCAAATGTGTCAAAGCTCACCCTTTTTACCCTGATATTTGAGTGGAAGCCTCTGTAACATTCGGCGATATGCTTTTGCTCGCCTAGTTAACTCGAGGACTCGCTGAATGTCTTGTGATCGCCCTTTTTCAGCCCAAATTGTTGGTACATAATTCTGTGATATTCGGCCACCTACCCTTGGCACGCCGAATGAGTTCAGCCACTCGCCAAATGACAGTTGCCGTAACCGACTTGTGCTAATTTCTCTGCATTTTGGTTCTGTAACTTTCGGTGCGCCCGCTTAGGATCGCCAAATGAGTTTGGCGACTCGACGAACTAGTCAGCGAGTTTTTCTACAACTTTTCACACTTGATATTCACTGGCTTGTATCTAATTTATTGATTCGATATGTGCCGCTTTGCAGATATGGCATGACCCAAAGTTCCTGAAAGGTACCAACCACCCTGAAAGAAAGCACGGGGAGTAGTTATTTCTGAGGAGGCTGCACCTCAATGATGGACGCGGCCTAAACTTTCTCCAATAGGGCAAAAGGACACAGTGAAAAGGAAGAGACCTACGGAGCCGAGCTCGAGTAGTTCCAGCTTCGACAACATGGGCATAGACTCCACCCATCTCACCACTTCAGAATCTAATCGTTAAGACAATTTAGAGTCTAGATCACCGGCTTCTGCATCCGAGCCAGAGGAGGTCGAAACTCTTCAGTGGAGGTGAGCTGAGTTGCGATCTAAAGCACTACATGATCCAGCCAGACTACCGATCACTCCTCCACCTCCAGTACAGACTGTTAAGCAGGCTCCCCCAGTTCCCCGGTACTGGCACCTCCATCACAATTGATGAACAGACTTAAGGCTACCTAGTTGAGGATGATTCAAGAAGAAAAGAGGTTGTCTACTGATGGAGCGGTTGACAGGTATCCAGATGTGTGCGACACCATTCAGTTCCACAAGTTTAAGAGGTTTACACAGCCCTGAGGTTCTTACATACCTTCCTGGGTCTGAGAGCTCTACACGGAGTACGGGAAGCTGGTCCCAAAGGGAAAGAAGAAGGCCAGCTCATTCGCACCAGTTTAGCATGTGGCGGTGTGAGGTAAAAAAGGTTAAATCCATCAATACATATATCAATGAGGTGTTGGGGTGTACCATGAATGTGATCCATTTCTTGGTGGACCAGTTACAAAAGAAGACCCTAGATGACCTAAAGGGTTTGTTGGCTCCTTTGATATCTGATATCAAACAACCGTGGATCAAGCAAGGTGTCCAGATTGAGAAGAAGGACATGAATGTAACTACGCGGTATTGGTTCGGATTCATTAGCAGCACACTGATCCCTTCCCAGAATGAGTCCATATTGTGGCATCCGAAGGTAGCTTTGCTGGGTTCTATTATTGACCAGGATAGACTAAATCTTGAGTTAATCATTCAGCAGGAGATGGCAATGAGGGCCAAGAAGAGCCATACATCACTCCCTTTCCCGTTGTTGATCATAGAGTTGTGTCGGTGTGCTCGAGTGCCCTCTGTGGCAAATATGGATGTTGAAGTGACTCCCACTTCCTCTACTGACATTTGGAGGATTGAGGCCGAGTACACCAAGGACGATCTTGAGCGGGGAGAGCAGCGCCGGTGGACACATCCCTAGCTGTTGATGTAGATATGCTTGAGGCAGATACAATCCTTCCCACTCTGGCCGGTGAGCCTTCAGGTACCCCTAGTAATACTACTATTTCTCCTTCTTCATCTGATGCTACTACTACTACTACTGCTGCTTCCCGTCAACCATTGACACAGGCGATGCTCTACAAGATTGGCCATTTATCCCAAATCTGCTGATGTACCTGCTTCATGGGTCGAGGCAACTTTCCCTGGACTAATTGAGAGGGATATTGTTGGTTCCCTAACTCCTATCCAAGTTTATTTATGGGAGCACCAGTAGTTGATCACCGCACATGGCCTAGCCTTGGACGCCCTCACGGTGCGAGTTGAGGCATGTGAGTAGGGCGGTCGCAAGTCCACTGATATTACGGCCTTGATAGCCAATACTACAGGGTTGAGACATGATGTGTATGAGCTCGAATCCACTTATTTGTCTATGTTGAATGGCACAGTGGACCTTCCCGAGGTTTCGAGTAAAGAGATGCCAGCTATTTCTGAGATCCCTCCGGTTACTACGGCTGGAGATGCTATTATAGCTGATGATGATGCAGAGTCAGACACTCTCGAGACTGATGAGGAGGAGCTTGGGACCCGTGATGCAGCCGTGTATGATGACTTGGAGGACCTAGAGGGTGCGATGGTGCAGACAACCATGGAGGCTTCTCTTCGGGACACCTCGATGATTGGCTCTAGTGGAGTAGCGGTTGTTGATGGAGATGAGCTGGGCAATGATGCCCCGATTGAGAGAGTCCCAAATGTGCAGCATTCACCTCAGGCTTAGCCTGACAAGGGGATCTTGACTGTCTTCTCATTTTATTTTTGAGACAGTAATTTTATTTTTCATTGAGGACAATCTTAGATTTTGTTTGGCGGGGTGAGGTATCTTCATACCTACCTCTTGGTTTGTATTTATCGTGTTTTGGATGCCTAACTGTGTGACTATTGGTTTTAATGTGAATATTTGTTTTGATCCGAATTAAAATTTGCTCTTGAATATTTTTTTGTGTTTGTAAATATTGTTGTTCTCTTGCTTATTTGAGTATCGGTTGCGATCAATATCGATGACTTCAGTAGTGCTCTTGATTGAATGGTATTTTTGTGCAATTCCAATGAGGCAAAATTTGAGTTTTGTAAGTCATGTGTGAACTCTTAGCATCTCATTGTGACTAGACGATTGTTGAAATGAGTCTTGTGATGATCGTTACACGCGAGCTAAATTTGTAGAATCTTGATTGACGATTGTGTTGAATGTCGTGTGTTGTAAGATGGTCTTGAAATATGTGTTTGGTGATACCTTGAACTTGCCCCGTTGGTCCGATTGACTAATGTAGGCGAATGATAGAAATGATCTTAGGCACAAGTTTTGGAGAGGGAATTAAATTGCTATTATACCTCTTTGTGACCACCTTGTGAGAGTGTGAACCTAGCTTGGCACCATTTGAGCCTAACCTTTTCTTTGGATGAAACATGAACACAGTTGACCTCTTTCCTCCCCGCCTAAAACCTTCATGAAGCATTGGTCCATTTGAATAGCCAACTTAGGCCAAAAGCCTAAGATGGGGGTGTGGTGAAAAATAAGGAAAGTCAAGAAGTTTGTGAAAAATTTACCCTTGAAGAATTGTGTTGAAAAAGATGGAACTCCTCCATATAAAAAAAAGGAGAAGAGAAAAACAAAAGAAGAAAAAGTTTGACAAAGAATGTGCAATAATGCTTATGCATGGATAAAAGAAAAGGGGTGTCTAATGCATGAAAGAACTTAGGGTGGATTGTGAAAATTAAAAAGAGTGAAAGAAAAAGGGAAGAAGTTAAATTAAAGTCATGCTTCATGAAGGTAGAAGTCACTAATCCAAAATTATCATGCCTTTATCCTCAACCCTGTTACAAGCCTTGAAAGACCTTAATGATCTTGATTGAGCTGAATATCATGTTGATTGGAAACTACGGACAAGCCTATGGGAAGAATCGTGCATGTGTTTATCTTTGAAAGTGTCAGAGTTGATTTTGATTCCTTAATTATTAAATTTTAATGAGCTTTGTGTGAGCATGGAATCATTCTTGATGTGAGGCCATTCGAATACTTTTGTTGAGCTTGAATTTGCATTTGAAGAAAGCATTGTGAGCTTGACCACTATTTGATGATGACTAGTCACAGTTTGAAACTTGTAGTTCACAATTGAACATTGCATGGGTAGGTTGAACCTCATGTGCATTCATGGTAAGTCTGAAGTAGCACAATTTGTAGACATCTATGTTGAACTAATTGATCTTGTGTTTTACTTGAGGACAAGTAAAAGTTTAAGCTGGAGGGTGTTGATGAGTCGGGGAGTTCGACTCATTTAGGGCTTAATATTTAAGGAAATAGTGTCCTCAATGCCTATTTTATGCTATAAACTAATCATAAAATGTAAATTTGCAACAATGAAGGCAAAACAGCAAGGCGGGGGGCATTACGAGGCAAAAAGGAGAAAAAAAGGGTGAAAAAATTAAAGGAAAGCAAAGATGGTACTCGCCAAAGCCACTCGGCGACTCGCCGAGTTAACCTTCAACTCGCCTAAAGTTCCAGCGGGGCAACCCATCGACAAGACCTACTTGGCGAGGAAATGGATGGTTCAGCAACACGCCGAATAGATCGGCAATGTCGATCTCGATCGCCTAAAGTCACATAGAAGAAATGGTAAAATACCAAGCCAAGAAGGCGATGGAAAAGAGCATTTGACGTATCGTCGATCGGGTCGGCGAAGCCCGACTTACTTCACCGAGTGACTCTGAAGCAGAAATTCTGGGAACGTATAAATGCAATTTTGAAAAGAAGAAAAGAGATTCTCATATCGTCCATTTCTGGGTTTTTGATCCCAAACATTCTAAACACTGTTCTTACACTTTGTGAGTAGAGATTTAGGGATTTTTTGATTTTTAGCTTCAATTTGAGCATTTGGAGACTTGTAGATTATTGCCCAAGCTGATGGAAAACATAACTGATAACGATTTCTTGTTCTTTATTATGTTTGGCTAAAACCCCCATTCTTGGGGGTGTGATTATGTAGTTGAATTTTTCAATTAGCTTATGGGTGTTAGTATTTACTGATTTTATTATTGATTTGAAGTGGGTTCAATTAATAGTTTAAGTTTTAATTGATGAATTGTAGTTGCAAATGCAATTCTAGTTTAGCATTTTAAACTTGCTTGAGAAAGATGTATTGGAGTTGAAACTTTTAATTGATGATTGTAGTGATAGTTTTGTTGTGGATTTAGCTTGAGAAAGTGGGTCTAAATGCAATCCTACTAATCTTGCTTGGAAAAGTAGATTGATAAAGGTTTTGGGCTGTTTTTATATGTTGTGCTTGTCGAGGTTCGAAAGAACTCGCTTGATTCATGATGGTTGATTGAGAAATAGCTATTGCACCTAAGGCTTAGCCTACCCACTAAGATTTGGCGACATTTAATAAATAATAATCACTCATTTAGAGAAATTGGCATTCAATTTATCACACTCCCAAGAAACCCTCTCTACTTGTTTACTTCTGGCTATTTGTAGTGGCTAATTGCTCACCCAAATCCCCCATTGGTCATTAATTGTCAACCCCTTGTCATTTACTTATTTTTTACAAAAATGTCAACATCTACAAACGATTAGAACACCATTTTACTTCGTAACTGAATTCTCTACCGTATCACTCCCTGTGGGATCGACCCCAACTCTTAGTTGGGTTTATACTTGTTAGTGACCGCCTACAATTCGAATTGGATGAAGTGTAGTTGAGCATTATCAAGGATGACGACCTACGGTCCGTGGTTCCACCAACGGACCATCTGGGTCGTCTGTGGTTTGGTGTCAGATACTAAAAAATTAGGACCCCCAACAGCGGGACCCACCCACGGGCCGTGGTCCAATTGACGGGCCATGGGTCCCAACCATGGTCCTTAACTTTCAACCTCAAAATCTCACTAAGTCTGGGACTCACCTATGAGACCTACGTATGACTCGTACATTGGACGATGGACCGTCCTGGTGAACCGTTGAAAATTAAAGAAAACATGATATTTTTGGAAAAATTGACTCGACAACCATGAACCAGACCTACGGTCCATGGGTCATTCCATGAGTCATGGATGGATTTTGTCGGAACTGGTACCAGATTTCTGAAAATTTGAAGTTTTACCGTTTCTCAAATCCAAGGTGTTACACCTTTCAATCCATTGAGACCCATGAAATTCTTAAATTCTCTTTAATGATCTTACCCGGTTCTAGGGTTTGTATGATTCTTCATGGATTCAATTATTTATAATTGAATTCACTAAATTTGATCTTACTATGCGTGATATATTTAAATTACACGTTTTCAATGATTTTCCTATGAACCCATTCATTATGCATATTTTATGATCGTGAATTGAAGCTTTCAAACTATGCATCCATAAGGAATTGTAAAGTTATGATACGAGAATACTATCATATAAAGTGTCAACATCATTTTTATGATAATAGGTTTCTTCCTATTGAAGTAT
This sequence comes from Solanum etuberosum, assembly GCA_029582245.1. Taxonomy (NCBI): domain Eukaryota; kingdom Viridiplantae; phylum Streptophyta; class Magnoliopsida; order Solanales; family Solanaceae; genus Solanum; species Solanum etuberosum. The sequence continues at coordinate 22,350 of JAJONR010000675.1, forward strand.
TCTCATTATAAAGAAATATCATAATTTTTATGCATTTGATTAAGTAGCTCCTTTAAATTTATTATGTCATGAAACCATGGTATATTAATGGAGCTATTCTTATAATTTATAAGTCTTTCTGATTGAGTTGGTATTACAAGATTCTTGCCTTTTCGAACACTATGATATGAATATAATTTCATATTTTTTTGTTGGCAGTTTAGCTCATCATCGAGTGGACTAGGGTGTATCTCGAAATCCTTGAACTACATTCTCCCATAGGATTGTCCCAATTGGAAATTAGCTAGTAGATTCACCTAAGCTTAAAAACATGGTCCTTACCTTGACAAGTAGGACAAACTCTTTTAATTATGGGAGTAAGACATCGTACACTATGTTATTGCGCACACGGTTTATATCGTTTAACGGTAAAAATCCCACAAACAATATGATTTCTTACTTAGCTAATGTTTTATACATATGTCACGACATTTCTATTGCATGGCCTTTTTATATTTTTGTACTAAGCTTATCCAATTGATATGTTTCACCTTGTCATGGATTATCATGTTTCTATGACTTTGCATGTTTCATGTTTATGTTTATGCATTTTCCCTATATTTAGTACATTCTTAGTAGTGATGCATATATCTTTTGTGCCTATATACGGTCCAACCATCCTCCATCCGCCATCGCTAGTGGATTGATTCAGCTTTCCTTTGCTTGTGGTGAGTCCTAATGGTTTGAGGGCATGTTAACACATTATGAGTCGTTTATGTTCTCTCAGTCATTTCAGTTTTCAGACTATTTTGTGTGGCTGGGTTTGTCCTATCCACACCTATGATACTAAAGTCTTGTTGTTATACTTAATATGATTCTTCATTTACAGGCTTGTATTAAGATTCTCTTAGAATGAGATATTACTTTTGAGATTTAATACGCTTTATGTTTCATTTCAATTCGTATGTTATTATCTTACAGTCATGCTTATGTAAAGTGGCTTTTTTAGGGTCTCTTTGAGTCCTAATCACCATGTCACATCTCCTGGATAGTTTGTGTCATGAGAAACTTGGTATTAGAGCATCAGGTTATAAAGGTTCTAGGAGTCTGACAAGTCACATCGCGTAGAGTCTTTTTCATGAGTGTGAAGCATGCAACTTTATAAATAGGTGGCTACAAGCTGCCTAAGAATTTTACTTATTTCATTACTCAAAAAATGTGTCATAGAGTTGAACTCTGTAAAGGTCTTTCTCCTAACTCTTTCTCTATGAATTCTTATAATATGCCTCCAAAAAGAGCTCCATTGAGATGAAATTCCAATGAAAATGTGGAACCCGAAGTTCCTCATGCTCGGGTTGAGCCCTTGGCTGATAAAATGTCTCATGCAGAGTTTAGGGCTGTTGGCCCAAGCCATAACTTCTCGAAAGAGTAGAAAAGTTGTGGCTCACGTGAACCAAGGTATGGTTATGGCAGAAAGAATAAGAGACTTCATAAAGATAAATCCTCTCAAATTTCATTGTTCGAAAATGGATGAGGATCCTCATTAAAGGAATCAATAAGATCATGGATATTATGGGAATTTATTTTGTGAAGAAGGTAGATTTTGTCAAACACCAATTGAAAGGGGTTGCCTAAGTTTTTTTATCAATGGAAGGATGAAAGGGTATTGGATGCGGGTCGCTTAGATTAGGACATGTTTAAAAGGGATTTTCTTGATCAGTTCTTTCACCTTGAGATGAGGTAGGCTGAAGTGCAAGATTTCATAAATTTAAGAAAAGGAAATATGAATGTGATGGCGTACTCATTGAAGTTCACTCAATTGTCCAAGTATTCTTTAGAAATGGTAGTTAACTCTAGACCACTAATAAGTAAGTTTATTTTTAGGAGTATCTGAGATGGTGGTAAAAGAATATCAAACCTCCATGTTGATCAAGGATATGGACACCTAACTCTTGATGACTCATTCCCAATTTATGGAGGAGTAAAATCTTAGGGATAAGGCTAAAAATTAAAAAAATTCAAAGACGGATAGTGGTGACTTCTCTCAGTCTAGGTCTGTTGGAAATAGACATTCTGTGTTTCGACAAATGTTCTCTGATCCGAATTCATGAAGTGCTCCACTTCAAAAGTTTAAAAAGGTTAGGGTGTGTAACAATAATCCTTAAGTTCATGCTCCTAGTTCTCACAACTTCCATGCATGTAAGAGGTATGGGAAGAACCATCCGAAAGAGCTCTTATCGATTTGGGTGAATGTTTTTGTTGTGGTTAAAGAGGGCACAAATTGAGAGATTGTCCTTCATAGGTTAGCAAGGGTATTTAACTTCACCCTACTTAGAAGGGTTCTTTTTTTGGTTGTGGTGGTACTCAGTGCTAGAGCAAGTTCTATGCCTTTCAGAGTCGACTGGATCACGAGGGTTCTCAAGATGTGGTGACTGGTATGTTACGATTCTTTCTATTTTATATATATGCATTTCTTGATCAATGTGCTACGTTGTCTTTATTAACTTCATATACGGATATGAAATTTGGTGTTGATGTGACGTGAACTCATAGCACAATTGACGCACAAAATGAAGGATTAGTGCAAGAAGTCGAACTTGTTTATGTGGATATGATGGTTTCATTTGATGTTGTAAAGGTGGAAAACATTGAAGCAAATGATAGAAAGAATGAGTGACAATGAAGTGAAAGAGACAATACAGAAGGATACTTGAGCCGTAAGGTGTTGTAGAAGCCGTGAATATGATCGTGGGAATGATCTTGAGAGAATAAAGTTGAAGTGTTAGAAGACGAGGCCCAGATTGGTCGGGTGCACTATACGATCTGTGAAGATGCTCGTGGAGAGTAACAGTGATAACAAAGAAGTTTCCTAAGTGAAGTCTAATGTCAAAGATCACTAGACGAGTCGTGATGCTTAATATGAGTCATCTAGTGGCTCGTGAAGAACATCAGTGAAGATAGACAAAAAGTTGTCAAAGTGTGGGTTCACAGAGAGGTAAATGGGCCGTGAACTTCTTCACGGACCGTTACCCTGCTCGTGAAGATGGTCGACAACAGTTCTCCTACTTCGTGTAGGACTTTTTTCAAAGACTTTTTACTTAGTGTTTATTTTTTAATTAGTGAGTGTGGTGAAATGATAGTTTCCATTTTGAACACATTTTCTTGGCCGAATACTTTGGATCTAATTTTGTGATCCTGATTTAGTGTTGATATTCAAGAAGCTTTTGGTTTCACTATTATTGTAAGTCTATTGTATTATGCTTTCAATAGTTTTAACGTTAGTTTCATTCGGAATTATGTGTGGATAAACACGACAACTAGGGTTGTGGGAACCATGACTAGAAAATAATGATGGATTCAACTATGAGTAACGTTTGACTGTTTATCACATATGTTGTTTCTATATTAATAAGGATTTTCCTCTAATGAATGCACACATTAGAACATGCCTGTATTTATAATTTGTTTGAGAGAAAAAATGATAATTAGGACAATCTAGAAACAAATGCCATTAACTTGGTTTAAAGATTAGAGCTCGAGAGAGGATAATATTCTTAACAAGTATGCAAGGGTATGCTTCAAAATAGTCTAAGACCGAGAGGATAAGAGTGAAATTCATCTAATAGGGCTGAAAAGCATTTATATGTATCTAACTTGCTAGGAGCATATAAGGTTGATAATTAATCGTTATTTGTATAGAATCCGGGTTAAACTTAAAAGGTCATTAAGAACACAATCCTAGTCTCCTAAATCAACTAATACATCTTTGAACTATTGTTTGCTATGGTTAACTATTAATTTTAACGAAAATTGGTCACTTCAATCCAACCAACCTAATATTTAATTTTTGTAATTTACTTTTTTCAGAAATATTAACCGAAACTGAATTTGAGTTGCACTAAGTTTATTTCTACTGAATATTCCCTGTGGGATCAACCTCAACTCCAGTTGAATTTTGTAATTGACTTTGATCATTTATACTTCTTAATTGAGGTGTATGTTTGGACATATCAAATTTTTGACACTACACAGTTGCGGCCAACAGGGAATGACAACACCCTATTGCCTTTGCAAGCTTCCTTAGTAGCTTGCATTATTGTTGGTTATGCATTGAATGTTTGGTGGCTTATTGCAAATAAAATGACAGATCACGCCCTGAATGAAAGAGAGTTTTTCGTTTCCTTATCTAATCAGGAGATTGTGTACCCATTCTAATGTACCACCTAAAAAGTTGGTGGACAGATACATTCTGGCCACCAAGGTCATTGCGGTGGCCAAAATCAAAGATGTGGCTAACCCATTGTATGGTTGGAGGGAAAGACCTACAACACCATTGGGTGTGTTAACACATGTACTGGTAGAGAATATATATGCTGAGAGAGTCAGTGGGCATACAGAGTGGACTGCCCAGGCAGCTTCAGGAGTGCAAGCCCACCAACACCATCTTCTTCTACTACATGATCATTTGTCTCTTTGCCTGTCATATTATTTGAGAGACTTGTGGGGAAACAAATGCAGACCAGGTCCATACTAGATCATGTAGTTGAAAAACTACCACAAGTGGTCCAGAGTAAGGTATAGGGTGCGTAGTAGCGAGTATGGAATGAACACGGACAGGAGATTTCTATGCTAAAAAGTCGGATGAATGGCTTGGAGACTCACCTTAATAGCCGGATAAATGGTTTGGATTCTCTAGATGTTGTTTCATTGTACACATAGATAGCTGAAATGAAGGCTGATATTGCAAAACATACAAACAAGCCGGTTGCTCTGCCTCCCACATTTGTACCAGATTCAGTTATGAATCTGTTTAGCATGCATGTGGTCACTCAGATAGTTGGTGACATTTGGGGTGACCTTGACAGGCCCGAGGCAACAAAAGGCAAGGGGAAGGATAAGAACCGTGCAAATAAAATCCCTAATGAAATTTTTAGCGAAGAACATCGGAGGTTGAAAATGGCTAGGAGGAATCCAAGAAGGCTCCTAGAGAGAAGGAAAAATTAGAGTAGTAGCAGCGTGATGTGATGAGATCTGGAGCCTCACCTAGTAGACCTCCTGCCCCTGCAGATAGTAGTTGAGCAGACACAGTTCCTGCACCAGAGCGAGCACTTGATGATGAGGGTGCCGACATCACTTCGATTACTGATTCCTAGAGCATCACGGGTATGACCCTTCCTCATAGCCCATGTATTTTGTACTTTGATGGATACATCTATTTTGTTGGGAGGGGGTGGTTGAGAAACCTTCCATATTAGTCGTTACAGCATGGAGGTTGGCTCTTGTGTCAGCCATTTTTGTGAAAAAGTTAGTTTGGTATTTTTGTATATGTTGAAACTATTAGTTTGGTATTTTGTGTTTTTGTTGAAAAGTTTGTAGTTGTTGGGACTGAGAAGTTGATATCAACAGCTAAAAGTTTTTGTGTGTTGTTTGAACTTATAAGAAAAGCAACCTTAATCTGAAAATTGACTGTTAGGCTCTTTGTGCAACATCTCATATACTTTTGTGTTGATCATTGCTAACTAGGACATGAATAGGTTGACTAAATACTAATGTGTAAGCATGTGCCATGAGTGAGTGTAAGTGTTTGTATGAAGTCTAACTCTGTAGGTGTAAGCTAGAACTTTCCCAAGTAGTCTTACTGATGATTGTTGAATAACTTGATAGGATAGGCCATTTTTTTTATTAGTCCACTGTAGCCAAAAATAGCTACAAAATGAAATCATGAACCTTTGAACCCTATTTGAGCCTTGAAGTTGATTATTTTGTCACCTTGTTGATATCATATCCTTGGTTCTCCGAAGGCACGATGCCACAACTCAGGCCAAAATCCTAAGTTGAGGGTGGTCATGACCTAAATGACAAAGAAATAGCTTAGCTAGATCGTATCCTTAGTTATACGGAAGGCACGAAAACAAAATGCATGTGTTAAATGGTTCATGGAAATGCTAGTTACAAAAAAACATATATTAAAAAAGAATAAGAAAGGAGAAAATAAATGATGTGGGTTTTGGGATGTGCTAAAGAAACGGAGGTTGGAACAACTCAAATAAGAGTTGTGTGCTAATAAGAACTTAGGGGAACCGATGTAATCTTGTCACTCATATTATAAAATGTTCTAGTCCCTAACTCGAGCAAACGCTACAAGTCAATAAAAGTCCTATAGTGATCCTATTTTGGTTGTTTAATAGTTGAAGCACAAAAGCCAAAGGCAAGCCTATGGTCTGTATATTACAGTGTTAGAAGTTCTTTTGGAGAGTGAGAGTACTCGTCAGTCTGAAATATCATGTGAGAGGGAATTCTTTGTTGTGAGGGCACTATATTTGCATTTGATACCCTATTATGTTAGCTAATCATTGGTACTAACATAAGCATGACCAATTATGTGTAATGGGATGTCCTCCATTGATACTTGCATGTTAGATAGATGATTTTTTATGGAATTTTTGTTGATATAGCTATTGCATATCTGTGATGTTCCTATGTATATGAGCGTCAGGTGGTGTTCTTTTTCATCGCTTGAGAACAAGAAATGGTTCTAAGTTAAGGGTGTTGATGTGTCGTGAACTCAACACATTTGACGCTAAAAAAGGATTACTCCAAGAAGTCAAGCTTGTCTATGTGGATATGATGCTTTCTTTTGATGTTGTACAGGTGAAACACTTTGAAGTAAATGATAGAAAGAAATAGTGAAAATGAAGTGAAAGAGACTACAAGGAAGGCTACACGATCAGAGAGAGATGTTGTACGAGCCGTGAAGATGCTCATGGGAGTGATCTGGAAAGAATAAAGTTGAAGTATCACAAGATGAGGCCCCAGATGTGCGATGGTGCACTATTCGAGTCGTAAAGATGCTCGTGGAAAGTAACAGTGAAGACCAAACAAGTTTCCTAAGTGAAGTCCAAAGTCAAGGAGCACTATACAAGCTCTGGTGCATAATACAAGCCGTCTAGTGGCTCGTGAAGAACAACAGTGAATATAGACAAAAAATTGTCTAAGTGTGGCTTCACGGAGAGGTAAAGGGGTTATGAACTTATACACAGACCGTTACCCTGCTCGTCAAGATGGTCGACAACAGTTCTCCTACTTCGTGTAGGACTCTTTCCAAAGACTATTTTAAATTACTTAGGGTTTATTTTCTAATTATCATCAAAACATTGGAGACATTTTAAGTCTGGAGAAATGATAGTTTCCATTTTGAACATATTTAGTTGGTCGATTACTTCGGATCAAATTTTGTGATCTTGATTTAGTTTTTATAATCAAGAAGCTTTTCCTTCCACAATTATTGTAAGTCTATTTCATTATGCTTTCAATATTTTTTACCGTTATTTCATTGGAATTATGAGCAGCTAAACACCACAACTAGGGTTATGTGAACAATGACGAATCCAAATATGAGTAGCGTTTGAGTGTTAATCGCATATGTTATTTCTATATTCGTAATGATTGTCTTCTAATGAGTGCATGCATTAGAACATGTTTGTATTTATCATTTGTTCGAGATTAAAATGAGGAAAATCTGGAAACAACTGCCATTACCTTTTTTTAAAGTTTAGAGCTCGAGAGTGGAGAATCTTCCTAACAGGTATGCAAGGGTAAGCTTCAAAATACTCTAAGACCGAGAAGAGGAGAGTGAAAGGCATCTAATAGGGATGAAAAGTTGTTAGATGTATCTAAATTGCTAGGAGTATATAAGTTTGATAATTAATCATATTTTTATAGAATCTGGGTTAAAGTTAAAGGTCATGGGGAATACAATCCTAGTCTCGCTAAATCAACTACTACATCTTGGAACTATTGTTTGATATTGTTAACTGTTAATTTTAACGAAAATTGGTGACTTGAATTCAAACAACACAATTTTATTTTTTTCGTAATTTACTTCTTTTGGAAATATTAACTGCAACTGAATATAAGCTTGAGTTAGTTTCTTTCTTTTGTAAATTTCCTGTGGGATCGACCTCAACTCTACTTTAGTTCTGTAATTGACTTTCACCATTTACACTTCTTAATTGAGGTGTAGTTTTGGGCATATCAGGTGTCGGTCCCAAAATTATATTAGAACCTTTTTGAGTCTCTACACAAGTTCGTGACTCCATTATTGCTACACGGGTGTCTAAAAGTTTGTTAGTGTCAGTTTCTCATAGAGTCAGTCTAGTTGATCATGTTGTGCTAGGCTTGATTGATTTCGGTGTCATTCTTGGGATGGATTGGCTTTATATTTTTATGCTTCCATAGATTTTTGAACTCGATTGGTCACATTCTAAATTCTGAATTAACCTATCTTAGAATGGAAGGGTAGAAATTCAGCGCCTATAGGTAAGTTTATCTCTTGCAAAAAGGTTAGAAAAATGATTTATGAAGGTTGTATCTATCATCTTTTTGGGTTAAGGATACAAATTCTAAAACCCCTACTCTTTAGTCAGTTCTTGTTGTTAATTAATTTCTGGAAGTGTTTTGTGCTGATCTTCTTTGTTTTCCTCCTGAAAAAGAAATAGACTTTTGTATAACCTACTTCCTGATATGCAATATATTTCTATTATAACTTAAAGAGTTAAAGGATATGTTAAATTATTTTTTGGATAAGTCTTTTATTATACTGAGTATATCACCATGAGGTGCTCCGAAATTGTTTGTTTGAAAGAAGGATAGTTCACTTCACATGTGTTGACTAGGGGATATTGAAGCAGGTCAAGGGAAATAATATGTATCATATCCCAAGGATTGATGACTTATTTGATCAACTCCAAGGTTCTAGTTTCTTCTCAAAGATTAATCACTGATTCGAGTATCATTAGTTAAGGGTAAGGAAAAGTGACATTCTGAAGAAGGATTTTTGAACTTGAGATGATAACTATATGTTCTTAGTGATGTCATTTGATTTGACTAATGCCTTGGCATCTTTCATGGATCTTATGATAAAGTGTTTAGCCAATACCTTGACATATTACTGATTGTATTTATTGATGATATTTTCATTTACTCTCTAACTTAGGACAAACAGTTTGATCACGTAAGGATCATTCTGCAAATCCTCAAGGATCGTCAGTATCTTGCCATATTTAGGAAGTGTGAGTTTTTGTTGAGTTTCATTGCATCCTTGGCCATATTATTTTTGGTGAAGGTATTCAAGTTGATCCTATGAAGATTGAGGCAGTTAAGAACTAGCCTAGAACTCTTTACCATTCAGATATTTAAAGGTTCTTTTGTTTGGGTGGATATTATTGAAGGTTCATGGAAGGATTTTCCTCTGTTATTTAGTCTTTGACTTCGTTAACTCAGAAAAAGTTGAAATTTTGATGGTCGGAAGCTCTTGAGAAAAGTTTCCAAGAGTTGAAGGATAAACTCACTTCAGCCCAATTTTGACATTACCGGAAGGATCCGATGGGTTTGTGGCTTACTGTGATGCTTCACATATTGGTATTGGTTTTGTTTTGATGCAACATGGTAGGGTAATTGCTTAAGCTTTGAGACAATTGAAGGTGCATGAAGAGAATTATATGACTCATGATTTGGAGTTAGCAGCGGTCGTGTTTGCTTTGAAGACTCACAAACATTTTCTCTTTAATGTTCATGTGGATGTGTTCATCGATCATAAGAGCTTTCAATGTGTGTTTAAACAAAGGGATTAGAATCTTCATCAAATGAGGTCGCTTTAGTTGTAAAAATATTATCAAATGAGTATTCTTTATCATCTAGGTAAGGCAAATGTGGTTTTGATGCTCTTAGCCAATTGTTAATGAGTAGTGTTGCTCACATTGAGAATGGTAAGAAGGAGTTAGTTTGTTATGTTTATTCACTAGCTAGATTGGGTGTTTGCTTCGTTGATTCCGATTAGGGTTGTATCATTGATCAGAATGGCTCAAAAATTTCAATTGTTTCCGATGTAAAGGTTATGCAAGATCTTGATCCGACTATGGTTAAATCTAAGAAAGAAGTTTCTGAGAAATCCATTGAGGCTTTCTCCAAAGAGATAGATGGTGTGTTTTCTTACTAAGGTTGGTTATGTGTTCTGAATGTTGATTAGTTGAGGCATCAGATTTTATCAAAATCTCAAAGTTCTTACTATTCTATTGACCAGGAGAAACTAAGATGTATCGTAATTTGCAAGAGGTCTATTTGTTCAATAGGATGAAGAAATATATTGTGCAATTCATGGCTAAGTGTCCCAATTATCAACAAGTAAAAGCTGAACCTAAAAACCTTGGAGGTTTGGCTCAAGAGAATAGAATTCCTACTTGGAAATGGGAAGATTTGAATATGGACTTTATCATGGATTTACGTTGTGCTCGTTGACTGTAGGATTCCGTTTTTGTTGTTCTTGACCAAATGATCAAGTCAGATCTTTTTTTCCCATCAAGAACTCATTTACAGCCGAACATCTAGGTTCTATATTCAGGAAATTGTGAAGTTGCATGGAGTACCTTTATCCATTATCTCCGACTGAGGTACTAAAATTATTTCTCAGTTTTAGAGTTCATTTCAAAAATGTCTTGATACTCAAGTGAAGCTTAGTACAATATTTCATCCTCGGACTGATGTTCAAGACGGCCGAGCATACTATTTTGGAAGATATGTTTAGAGTGTGTGTGATTGACATCAAGAGTAATTGAGTTGATCATTTGCCTTTTATTGAGCTTTCTAAAAATAATTGTTTAAGTATCCAAATTGCTTCATTTGAGGCACTCTATGGTAGAAGGTGTAGATCTCCTATTGGTTGGTTTGAAGTTAGTGAGGTCAGTTTGATAGGACCCAATAATGTTCATGAGGCTATGGAGAAGGTTTATCTTATTATAGAGAGGTTAAAAACGGCTCAAAGTCGACAAAAGTGTTATGTGGATGTTAGAAAAGAGAGCTTGAATTTGACGATTATGATCTAGTTTACTTGAAAATCTCACCTATGAAGGGTGTGATAAGATTCCGAATGAAAGGGAAGATGAGTCCCCATTATGTATGCCCATATAAGATTTCGAGGCATTTCAGTAAGGTAGCTTATGAGTTAGATTTTCCTTCAAATTTGGCATTGGTGCATTCGTTGTTTCATGTTTCATTATTGATGAATTGTATTTGTGGTCACACTTTGGTTATGCCATTACAGAGGGTTGGTTGTAAGGAAATTCTTTCTTGTGAAGAGGTTTCGGTAGAAATCTAGAATCATCATGTTAGGATGTTGAGAAATAAAGAAGTTGCTTCTGTGAAATATCTTTGGAGAAATCAACTAGTTGAGGGTGTTACTTGGTAGGCCAAAGCCGATATGATGTCCCGACACCCTGATATCTTTCTCTCCTTTATAAGTTTAACTTTAGGTATTAGTTCCTCATGTATACTCTTTCGAATTAATGCGTTTCAACTATTCATATGTTTGCATATGCATGCATGTTCAAGAAAACTTAATTTTGATTTTATATTTTACCTTGGGGTCGATAACTCCTTGGTTTTGTGCATTTTAATTTTATTTTCATTTATTATTGGGCTGTTATATCTCTTCCCTACTTTATTTATTCTTTGTTGAGTCTCATTCGAGGACGAATGTTCCCAATGCGAAGATATAGTAACACTTTGGAAATGGAAACGTTAATTTTTTGGAAAAAGGAGAGACAAAAAGAAAGAGTGTAGTTGAAGCCATCCAAGTTCACCAGGTGGCTCGTTGATTGACTCTAAGCTCACCTAAAACTCTTTAAAATCTTTCTAGAGGTTTTCAAAGAAATATGCAAGAAAAGGAAGAGTGGTGACTTACTGAATGGGTCGACGAGCTAGGGTATTATTGCCAAAATTAAATGAGGGTTCTGACGGATAATAGAGGCCAACTTGGCAAGAAAAAAGACAAATGAGTGACTTGTAAAAAAGGAATGGTGGACTCCATCCTACTCGTCAATGATGATAGTGGTTGGAGCCTGAGCGAGGTTACGGGGGAAGGCATTATGGTTGACGACTCGTAGAAAGGGTCGGCAAGCCTGACTCACATCGACAATCTATTTTGTCAATTTTAAGTTGACGGGTATTTGGGTCTTTTCCTATCCTTTTATCTCCTAAACTTTGTTGTTTCTAGCCTATTTCGAAGGCCTATAACTTATTTTACCCTTTAAAATCTCATTCCCTCTCATTAACTCAAGACCCCCAAAAGCTCCCAAGTCTTTTTCCCAAAATTTTCTCCAATGATTCAAGGTAAAAGTTAGGTTTATTTAAGCATCAAGCTTCCTTCTCCAATTCCAAACATTAGATTAATCAAGGCATGTGGGAAATTCATCAATGGATCCCTTTCCATCTGTTGGGTCCCAAGAAATTCATAAATTTTCTTTAATGATCTTACCCAAATTCTAAGGTTTGTATGATTATTTATGGGTCAATTTTTTATAATTCAATTCACTTTATTTGTTTTCATTATGCATGATTTAATTCAAATTACATGTTTTCAATTATTTGCCTATGAACCCATGCATTGTGGATATTTTATGATCATGAATTGAAGCCTTGAAACTTTGCATGCATAAGGAATTGAAGAGTTTATGATTCAAGGATACTTTTGAATAAATTGCTTACATGATTTTTAAGAAATTAGGTTGCTTCTAATTGAAGTATTCTCGTTAGAAAATATTGTCACGATTTAGATGCTTGGGTTTAAGTATATCTTATGAATTGATTTTTTTTATTATATCATGATATTTTAAAGGAGATATTCTTATAACTTATGAGTCTTTGTTATTTATTTAGTCTAGATTCTTACCTTTTCAAAGACTAAGATATGAATATGATTTAATATCTTTTCTTGGTTGTTTACTAAGAACTTAGTGGAGTAGGGTGAATCCCAAAATCCTTGAACTACATGCCCTCGTAGATCAACCTAAGCTAAAGGACATGATCCTAACTTCAGAAAGAAGGAAAAATTATTTTCGGTGTAGGTGTAAGACACTGGACTCCATGTTATAGCGTATGGTTTCTTAATTAGTTTATAATTTATACATATGTCCTGATTTTTCTATTGCATTAGCCTTTTCATGACTTATGAACTAAACTTATTCAATTGATATGTTTCACTTGGTCATGCATTATCATGTTTCCAAGATTTAGCATATTTTATGATTATGCTTATGTATTTTCCCATATTCAGTATATTCTATGTTTTAAGGCATATATCTCTTGTGCATATATTGTTTTATAAGATAGGGTATGCCTTTCCTCCATCCGGCCATGGCTAGTGGACTGATTCAACTTTTCTTTGCTTGTGGTGAGTCCTCAACTTTTCGATGGCATGATCACATATTATGAGTCTTTCATCCTTTTTTCAGTCATTTTAGTTTTCAGACTATTTCATGAGGTGAGGTTTGTCCTTGCCACAGCTATGATAGTAGAGGCTTGATGTTAGATTCCGCATTTATTATCTTCTATTCGATTCTTTTATGATGAGAAATTACATTAGAGTCTTAATTATGCTTGTATGATTCTACATTTATCGTCTTTTATTCGATTTTCTTATGTTGAGATATTACTTTTGACACTTTATTACACTTTATGATTCATTTCAATTTTTATGTTGTTATCTTGGTGGCATGCTTATGGAAAGTTGCTTTCTTATAGTCTCTCGGGGACCTATTCACTATGTGACATCTAGAATTTTTTTGGGTCATGACAAACTTGATATTCATGCAAAAGGTTATAAAGTATCTAGGAGTTTGACAAGTCAGGTCGAGAAGAGTCTTTCTTATGAGTGTGAAGCACGCAACATTTATGAATAGGAGGCTAAAGGGCCTTTATAAAACTTTACTTCTTTCATTACTCAAAAATTGAGTGATAGAGTTGAACTCTGTAAAGGACTCCCTCCTAAATCTTGTTCTATGCATTTTAATAATACCCCTCGAAGAAGAGCTCCATTAAGAAGTAATGCCAATGAAAATGTGGAACCCGAAGATCCTCAAGGTCCGGTTGATCCTTTTGTTGAGCAAGTGTCTCATGTGGATTTTAGGGTCGCTTTCAAAGTGTTGGCCATAACCGCCCAAACAAATAAGGAAGTTGTGATTCTGGAATTTCATGGTTCAAAAGTGGATGAGGATCTACAAAAGTTCATTGGAGAAATCCATAAAAAAGTGGAAATTATGTGAATTTTCCAATGGAGAAGAAGGATTTGGCTGTGTACCGATTGATAGGGTGATGAGTCTGAGATTTGGACTCATTTAGGGCTTTGTTTTGATAGATTTAGTATCCTCAAATGCCTAACTTATGCTATAAACTGATGTTAATTCCTTGATTTTCAGGCATATGGGTTGAGGAGCAAAGCAAGGACACTAACAGGCAAAAAGAAACAAAACAAGATGAAGAAATGAAGAAAGGCGAGCCTGAAGATCACCAAGAGCACTCGGCGTGTCACCGAGTGGCTACTCTTACCACCTAAAGTTCCAGTGTGCCAAGCCTTGAAGGAAGAAACCAAGTCGGTGACGAAAATGAGCAATTGGTGAATCGCCGAGTCGTTCCGCGAAGCAAAGATAGATCGCCCAAAGTTACAGACCTTGAGAATGCTGAATACTAAGGAGAAAAGGCGATGAAAGAGGTCAAAGGGTGGCTCGCTGAGTGGTTCGGTGAGCCCGACTTACTTCACCGAGTGGCCCTTCGTGGCTTATTTTCGGTGACTATAAATTACATTTTAAACATTAATTTAGTATCGAATTTTTAATCCATCTTAGTGTAGAACAGTTTTCTCTGAAGTTTCTAAGTAGACTTGAAGGTTTTGAGACTCAACTTGGAGATTTTGCAAGTGGGTTGTGAATTTTCTTCGAATTGGAGCATTGTAAAGCTTGAATTCCTCTTACCAAGTTGATGGCTAATTGATTCGGTAACGGTTTTAATCTTTTTATGATGTTCGGCTAAAACCCCAACTCTTTGGGTGTGATCATGTGATTATGGGTTGAATTAGTGTGTGGGTATTGTTAATTACTAGTTTAAATGTTATTTTGAAGTGGGTTTAATCATTAATTATGGTTTAATTTATGAATTGTAGTTGGAAATGCAGTTTTATTTTAGAGTTCTTCGCTTGCTCGAGAGAGAGGTTTTAGAACTAAAATTATTGATAAATGATTAGTATGTATTGGGTTGATTTGGGTTCAGCTCGAGAGAGTGAATTCTAAACCCAGTCCTACCCATCTTGATCGAGAGAGAAGATGTATTAAGGTTTTGTGCTGTTCTTAATTGCTATGCTTGTTGATGTTCGAGATAAATCTCTTGAAGCAGAATAGTTTTTAGAGAGAGAGCTATTTCAATTATAGTCTAGCCTACCCACTGATATTTAGTTGTTTACTAGCAATTTCAAATATCCATATATCGAAATTTTCTTATAATCGATCAAATCCTAGGAATTTTGTTGATGTTTGTGGGTTGTTCTCATTTAAGAACATATCGCAAGAATCGGTCCGTCTCAGGTTGTTCCCATTCTCTTTGATGGGTGAAGCTACTAAATGGTTGGCTTAGTTACCAAGGGAATCTATCACCTCATGGGATGAGCTGACCATAGCATTTCTAGTTCAATTATTTCCCCCATCGAAGATGATGACTCTAAGGGATGGAATCCAAGGTTTCAAATGCTTGGAAGGTGAGCCAATCCATGAGACATGACTGAGATTTAAGAAGTTGGTGCTTCAATGCCCAACTCATGGACTTCCTAATAATGTGTTGCTGCAATATTTTTATAAAAGCCTTGATTCGGTAAACAAATGAGTGGCTGACCAACTTTCTCCGAGTGGTATAATGCAACAGCCCTACACAATAGCTTGCAAACTCCTTGATTGCATGACCAAGATAAACAGAGCATGGTTTACTCGAGAAGACCAAGTCTCTCCTCTCACTTATAAATTGACAAAAGAGCATATCAAAAAAGATCAAGAGAGAGACCAGAACATGGCTAAAATGACGACTCAGCTGGATATCTTGGCTAAGAATGTCATGGGTGCTGGTTCAAAGAGTGTCAATGTTGTGGGTGTTGGTGGAGTGAACCCCAATGATGCAAGGTTTGAAGAATTGTACAATGAGGAAGTGAAATTCCTAGCCAACCAAGGAGGAGGTTATCATGCTAACTACCGGAGGTCGGGTGGAAACCAAGGATTGAATAGAGATGAGGGCTACAGAGACCGTGACAGAGAATGTCATGACCGTAACGCCACTTGGAAGGATAGAGAAGGGGAGAAGGATAGGTATGTTCCTCCCCACGAGCGTCAAAAGTCTAAAGATTCTGAGGGTGGCAGCACTGAAGATATGCTCTCATGCATTCTCACCAAAGTTGAAGGGTTTGATAAAGTATCGAAAGAGATGAAAGAGGATGTTTCGACTCTCAACCAAATGGTAACCTCTCACTCTGTCTCTATTAAGCAGCTGGAAACCCAAATGGGTCAAATTTCTTCACATCTGAATCCAAGACAAAAAGGGTGATTACCTAGTGATACAATGGCAAACCCCAAGAATGAAGCTTGAATGGTTATTTTGGTCGTGCCACGACGTTAACTAAAGCGCTTCTTGGGAGACAACCCAAGTTTTTAATGCTTTATGTTTGATTTTGAATAACGGGTGTTGATTGTGCAGGTTGAAAAGTGGAGTGTGTTTGAGAATGTGCAGTTTAGCGAGCCATAGAGTCCAGTTGGTGTCTCGCTGAAGAGGTCGGCGAGCCCGACTTGGACCGCCGTTAGATCAACAAAACTTTAGGTGGAGGTTTGTAAAACTCGGTGGGCCAATTAATTAATAGGTGACTCGCCGAACAGGTCGGCGAGCCCGATTTTTTCCGTCGTTTGGACCCCAAGATAACTGGGAGTCCTGTAAAACTCGGCGAGGTAAGTTACCACTTGGTGCATCGCCAAGTGGTTTGGCGTGGACGACTTACACCGCCAAAAGGGCCGCGACCAGAAAGGTTTTAAAAGGCCAAACGGTTTAAAATTTCAAAATCTTTCATATTCTCCTATTTCTAACCCCGTACACTCACACCGGCACTTTTGATTTCCCATATTTTTGCTATCTTACTTGCTTTGTGCTCTTGATTTCATGTTTGGATTTGGATTGCATTGCCGCCTAGCTTATCAAATTCTAAATTCAGCATTCAGGTTTGTTTTCCAAACCCTGAACTCTTGATTAGTGGTTGAACTCGAATGCACTCGATAAATTGTGTTGTTTTGTGTTGGGTCTGTGCTTAAATCGTATTTGATGTAGTTGATTGCTTATTTAGCATTTTGAAATTGTGGCTAATTTCTTAAAAAAGATGTTTTTCTGAGTTTCATGTGTTAAAATTGATTCTAAATTGTTGGGTTGCTGTTATTTTATGTTGGGTCTAGTTGGGTGAAGTCTAAGTAACCCCCAATTGTGCTAAATGACGTACTTTTCCCAATGATGGAGCGTTTGACGTCATTCTTAAGGTCTAAAGTCGTCAAATGGCCAATTTTTGCCAAATCGGGGGAGGTCTGAATACCCCGGAGGCATGGGTCTTGTATGAATTGCATAATGTGTGTGTTTGATTTTGATTTCGGGGGCTGTGGGCTTGATTTTGGAAATTGGGGTTGAAATTTGGCACGTTTGGCAGTTTGGTGAGCTGGGTCGAGCTCACCGAATGGTTCGGCGGTTCACCAATGTCCGCCTTGATCACCCTTAATTTCGTAATTTGGCTTAGTTAGAGTCTGTAACTTTCGGTGGAAAGCCTGAGCTCACCGAGTTCACTCGGCAACTCGCCGAATGTTTCCTTTGATCATCCTTTCTGCGCCCCTAACCCCTAAAACACACTATTAATTTCGGCAGGCTAGTCTGAGCTTGCCCAGTGATGTCGGCGATTCGTCGAAGGGCCCTGCACATCGCCGACCTGCCTTGTTTCTGAAAATTTTTCAAGCCAATCCTTTCGGCGAGCCCGATCTGGCTCGCCAAAGTGACTCGGCGATTCGCCGATTGGTTCGGCGAGTTCATTTGCAACCTTAATTCTATACAAGTTGGGGGTGTTGCTGAGTCCAAGATTTGGACTCATTTAGGGCTTTGTTTTTATAGATTTAGTGTCCTCAAATGCCTAATTTATGCTATAAACTGATGTTAATGCCTTGATTTTCAGGTATATGGATTTAGGAGCAAAGCAAGGACACTAATAGGCAAAAAGGAAAAAAACAAGCTGAAGAAATGAAGAAGGGCGATCCTGAAGATCGCCAAGAGCACTCGGCGTATCGCCGAGTGGATAATCTCACCGCATAATGTTCAAGTGTGCCAAGCCCTGAAGGGAGAAACCAAGTCGGCGACGAAAAGGAGAAGTCGGTGAATTACCGAGTCATTCCGCGAAGCAAAGATAGATCGCCCAAAGTTACAGACCTCGAGGATGCTGAATTCTAAGGAGAAAAGGCGATGGAAGAGGTCAAAGGGCGGCTCGCCGAGTGGTTCGGCGAGCCCGACTTACTTCACCGAGTGGCCCTTCGTGGCTTATTTTCAGTGACTATAAATTACATTTTGAACATTAATTTAGTATCAAGTTTTTAATCCATCTGAGTGTAGAACAATTTTCTTTGAAGCTTCTAAGCAGACTTGAAGGTTTTGAGACTCAACTTGGAGATTTTGCAAGTGGGTTCAAATTTTCTTCGAATTGGAGCATTGTAAAGCTCCTCTTACCTAGTTGATGGCTAATCGATTCAGTAACGATTTTTATCTTTTTATGGTGTTCGGCTAAAACCCCAACTCTTGGGGTGTGATCATGGGTTAAATTAGTGTGTGGGTATTTTTAATTACTAGTTTAAATGCTATTTTAAAGTGGGTTTAATCATTAATTATGGTTTAATTTATGAATTGTAGTTGCAAATGCAGTTCTATTTTACAGTTCTTGGCTTGCTCGAGAGAGAGGTTTTAGAACTAAAATTATTTATTAATGATTCGTATGTATTAGGTTGATTTGGGTTCAGCTCGAGAGAGTGAATCCTAAACCCAGTCCTACCCATCTTGCTCGAGAGAGAAGATTTATTAAGGTTTTGGGTTGTTCTTAATTGTTATGCTTGTTGATGTTCGAGAGAAATCACTTGTAGCGGAATAGTTGTTCGAGAGAAAGCTATTTCAATTATAGTCTAGCCTACCCACTGATATTTAGCTGTTTATTAGTAGTTTCAATTACCCATATATCGATTTCCCCTATAATCGATCACATCCCGAGAATTCCCCTCCTTATTGTTATCTCATTGCTATTCCACTGCTTTGTAGTTGATAATTTCAAATCTTAACCCCCATCTGACATTTGATGTGACCCCTTTGATTTGTAATGTGTCCTTTTCCGATAATATCTATTCCTATAGCTAGTTAGATCACATTAGTACTTCATAGTCGAATTTGAACACGTACCGCTCCCTGTGGGATTCGACCCCAACTCAACTGTTGGATTTTATATTGCTTAACGATTGTTTGCACCTAGAATTTGATGAGGTGTGCTTGACACGTTAATTAAAGGGGTTGCTCAAGTTTTGTTTGATCACTGGAAGGAATACAGAGCATTCGGTTCGGGTCTCTTGGATTGGAACAAGCATAAAAGGGATTTTCTTGATCGCTTCTTTCCCCTTCAGATGAGGGAAGGAAAAGTCCAAGAGTTCATATATCTAAGACAAGGGAACATGACTGTGAAGGAGTACTTATTGAAGTTCAATTATCAAGACCCAGGGGTACCCTCTAGACGTAACATGGCATTCACGACCCCGAGAGTCCTCATATAAGCCACTTAGCATTCATAATCAAGATAACAGAAAACAGAAGATTTAAAACATTTTCAACAATACCAAAGTTTCATAAAACGAAGCGGAAGTCTCATACAGTTTTCTCAAAACCATCTAATACAATAGAATCTTGGGACACAACCTATACAACAATGTTCAAAACTAGAAATGAAAAGAACATAAGAGAAACGGTTGCCAAATCCTCGAAAGCTATGAGGACTGACCAATCTTCAACCTTTCCTCTACTATAGATCCTAGCTACGGGGATGAGAGTTGGGAGCGTCGGACCCTATATTTTGATAAGAAATGTAGGCAAGAGTATGCGTTAGTAAAAAAATGTACTAAATATGATAATTTGCACAAACATCAACATAAACATAAGAGTTAGACAACATAAGTCATGATGCATAATCAATGCACATAATAGATCATATCAACATATAAGGAATACTTCTTGAAGTAACCTCAATTAATACTTAGCCAAGACATGGGCAATCCTCCACTAGTCTAACTCATCATGGAAGGCAAACTCAAGCAACAATCAAAGATCATCACCTATCCTAACATAATCTAGCTTATCTTTTATAGACATAGGGAATCGCCTCTTGCCTCATTATAAAGGAACATGGGTAATCGTCTCTAGCCCTTCTTACTTTAGGGTCATGGGTAGTTGCCGCTTTTCCCTCTTACTATAGGATCATGGGTACTTGCTTCTAGTCCAACATATTTTAGGATCATGGGTACTCACCTCTAGTACAATATACTTTAGGATCATGGGTACTCGCCTCTAGTGTAACATCATGTGACATGGGTATTCACCTCTTGTCGTTCTATAAAGGATCATGGGTAATCTCCTCTTGTCCTATTCACATTATAGGAACGTGGGTAGTCGCCTCTTGTTCAACCTCAAGGAATAAGGGTAATCGCCTCTCATTCTATTCTAAGGAATATGGGTAATCGCCTCATATCCTTCTTATTTAGAGGTCATGGGTAATCACCTCTAGCCTCATCAATTTCATAGTCTTTAGCTTAGATTCCTTGTAGATGAGCAATCCTTTCGACCTAGAATCATTCAATGTGAGAAAGCCTTTCACATTCATACATAAGAAATTCAAGTGGGGAACTATCCCTTCCTCAATAATTACATCAATAATCAATAATTCATAACATATGCTTCACTCTCAAAGCAATTTCAATCATAATCATCACATATGCTTTACTCTAAAAGCAATTCCTATCATAATCATTATATATGATTCACTCCCGAAGCAATTCATACCATAATCATCATATATATTTCAATCTCAAAGCAATTCATAATGTACTTTATTTAACCCATACACCTAAATCCATAAATTTTCTTTTCATGGAGTAAAACCCATTTACATCAAATTGATCTTAGAAACATGGGTGAAGCATGGGTACGTGTAAATTCATCCTAAAACATGTAATCCACTCAATTCATGCATAAACAATCATAACTCAATCAATTGGATTAACTTTCATCAAGACCCACAACTTAGAAGAAAACCCTAACTCAAATTGGGGAATTTCTACTTTCATTGGGGAAACTTAGGGACTCCATGGATACAAGGATTCCATGGATGAAAAGCTATCATACCTTGCTATTAAAACCCACAAATGATTGGAGAATTGAGACCTGACCTTGAACCCTAGCTTCAATCTTCTTCTTCTTCAAGTTCTAGAGAGAGAAATATTTGGAGAGGAAGAACTTTGGTTTTCTTTTGGGATATTAGAAAAATAACTTGAATGGGTGAGTTTTGGGGTTAAAATCACTTATATAGGTGTCCTATGCTTGGGTAAAACGACATAGCTTTGATTTACTTAAATATGGAAAAGACCCATATGCCCCTTAATTAAAGTCTGCCGAACCACCTTCACGGGGGGCACCACGTCCCGCCAAGGACCACACGGCCCGTGGTGGTGGCTGTTGTCCTTGACCAGTGGCCTTGCTTGACAGCCCTTAACCCTTTCTCCCTTCACGACCCTCTCCACGATCGGTAGTGGCCTTCACAACCCGTCAAGTGGCTCGTGGGAGGAGGCAGTCTTGACTAGCTCACTGCCTAGCCCTTCACGTCTATCACCACGACCCGTGGTCCCCACCACGAGCCGTCTTGGTGGTCGTGGGAGGTGATCTTCTCTTGTCTAGCTACTGTGAGCCACCACGGGCAGCACCACGCCTTGTAGTGCCCTTCATGGCCCGTATGGGTCAACGTGAAGGTTACCCAAGCTCAATTCTTTGGCTCATGACTTGTCACATAGCCCCTTGCTTACACTACTAGATTCTGAGGTGTTACATTATCTCCCCCTTGGGAACATGCTTCCTCAAATGGAACTCTAGACACCACATGAAAGAAAAGACTCAAGACTAGCAGCCCATCATTCATGCAATCTCTTAAATGCACATATCGTGGAGGAAACATCGACTCCAAGCTAAACATACTCAATGCATCATAAGGAAGGTAGGAACTAGACCTAGCAACACAATATGCATGAAATTTCAAGATTACTCATATTCAAGGAGGAACTACCATCAGCAAGCAAAAAGCATGCTCAACATTAGCTCATGGAGCCTATATGCAATTCATAATCAAAAGCATATATTCAAGGAGGAAATTTCAACTACAATCTAAAGCATGTTCAACAATTCATCTCATGAAGTCTATAGGCAACTCATACTCAATGCAGAACAACATGAGGAAAATCAATCATATAAACTCATTTCTTTCAAAACACAGGTTTTTCATGAACAAGCATAAAATAAGGAAATCACGGGAATATCTAAAACACGTGACACCAAAACAGAGAGTAAACCATGAGGAACTCATTACCTCAAGCTGGAGTAGGAGTAGAAGGAAAAAGATGAGGATATCGGGACATCATATCGGCCTCGGCCTCCCAAGTAGCACCCTCAACTAATTAATTCCTCCACAACACTTTCACGGAAGCAACTTCCTTATTTCTCAATTTCTTGACTTGCCGGTCTAAAATATATACCGGAACTTCCTCATAAGAAACACTTTCATCAACTCCCAAACCTTCCAAGGGAACTATAGATGTTGGTTTTCCAACAAACTTTTTCAACATAGAGACATGGAAAACCGGATGCACCGATGTAAAATCATTAGGAAATTCAAGCTCAGCAACCTTACCAACACATCTCAAAATCTAATATGGGCCTACATAACGGGGACTAAACTTTCCTTTCTTCCCAAATCTCATTACACCCTTCATGGGTGAGATTTTTCAAGTAAACCCAATTATGAACATCAAACTCAAGATCTCTTCTTCTAACATCAACATAGGACTTTTGTCGACTTTGAGCTGTTCTCAACCTTTCTCTAATAAGTTGGACTCTCTCTATAGCCTCATGAACTAACTCGGGTCCTATCAAGACAACTTCACCCACCTCAAACCAACCTATAAGATATCTACACCTCCTACCATAAAGATCCTCAAATAGAGCCATACCAATACTCGAATGGTAACTATTATTATAAGCAAACTCAATCAAAGGCAAGTGATCATCCCAATTTTCCTTGAAATCGATGACACATGCTCTCAACATATCTTCAAAAGTTTGGATAGTACGCTCTGCTTGCCCATCGGTTTGTGGATTAAAAGTCGTGCTAAGCTTAACTTTAGTGCCAAGATCCTTTTGGAAAGACTTCCAAAACTAAGAAGTAAACTCAGTACTTCGATTGGAGATAATGGACAAGGGAACTCCATGCAACCTTACCATTTCCCTCAAATACAACTTAGCATAATCTTTCACCGAATAAGAAACTTTGATGGGAATGAAATGAGACGATTTCATCATTCATTCTACTATAACCCAAATCGAATCATATTGTCGCTGTGTATGAGGCAAACAAACTATAAAGTCCATATTCAAATGTTCCCACTTCCAAGTAGGAATACTAATGTTTTCGGATAAACCTCCCAGTTTCTGATGCTCAACTTTAACTTGTTGGCAATTAGGACACTTAGCCACAAATCCCGCAATATCCTTCTTCATCCCATTCAACCAATAGATCTCCCGCAAGTCACGGTACATCTTGGTGGCTCCCGGGTGAATGAAATACCGAGAACTATGGGATTTTGACAAGATCTGTTCCCTTAAGTCATCAACATTTGAAACACACAAACGACCTTGATATCTTAGCACACCATATCCTCCTTGGGAGAAAGCCTCAACAGACTTTTTAAGTACCGCTTCTTTCAATTCCACTAAGGTTGGATCAAGACATTGCTTGGCTTTCACGTCTGTCACAAAAGACGATTCTGAACCAATTTGAACCGTGACACCACTCTCGGTGGAGTCCAATAACCGAACAGCCAATCGGGCCAATCTATGTACATCTCATACCAATTCTCTTTTATCCTCTTCTATATAGGCAACACTACCCTCAAATGATTGATGTGATCATCCTCACTTCTGGAATAACTTAATAGATCATCAATCAACACAATTACGAACATATCAAGGTATTTTCTAAACACCCTATTCATCAAATCCATAAATGTCACCGGAGTATTAGTCAAACCAAACGACATCACCAAAAACTCAAAATGACCATACCGGGTTATAAAAGTCATTTTCGGAATATCATCATCCTTCATCCTCAATTGGTGATAGCCCAACCTAAGGTCAATCTTGGAAAAGTAACTCGCTCCTTGGAGTTGGTCAAGAAAATAGTCTATTCTTGGAAGAGGATACTTATTCTTAATGGTCAACTTATTCAATTGCTGGTAGTCAATTCACATACGAAGTGAACCATCTTTCTTCTTAACAAACAACACTGGAGCACCCCATGGAGAGATACTCGGTCGGATGATACCCTTATCCAACAAATCTTTCAATTGCTCCTTTAATTCCTTAAGTTCTAATAGGGCCATTCGGTGAATAGAAATAGGTTGTGTATCTAGGAGAAGGTCAATATCGAAGTCTATTTCCCTTTCTGGAGGAATACCAGGTAGATCATCTGGGACACTTTCGGATACTCATTAACAACGGGGACCGACTCAAGAATAGGGGTTTCAGAATCAATATCCCTGATCCTAACTAGATGGTACAAGCAACCCTTAGAAATTATCCTCCTAGCTTTAAGACAAGAGATAAACTGACTCTTAGGCATAGAATTTACCCCCTTCCACTCTAGGACACGCTCAATCGGAAACTAAAACCTGACAACACGGGTTCTACAATCAGTTGAAGCATAACAAGAGTGGAGCCAATCCAGACCAAGAATAACATCAAAATCTAGCATATCAAGCTCTACCAAATCAACAAGGGTAACTCTATGGGACAAGGAGACGAAACACTTTCTATAGATTCTCTTAGCCACAATAGAATAACCAACAGGAGTAGAGATAGAAAAGGATCTAACAACACATCAGGAAGAACATCAAATCTCATAGCCACATATGGCATCACAAAAGACAAGGTAGCACCGGGATCAAGTAAAGCATAAACATCAAGTATAAAGACTTTCAACATACCGGTAACCACATCGGGAGAACCCTCTTGTTCACCACGAGTCGGAAGTGCATAGAACCTATTTTGCTTGGTAGCATTAGTACTCGAACCACTTGGACCAGATGAAGAATAGGGTTGAGCCCTACGATGACTATCTCCCTCATTCTTAGCAACTGAAGAAGAATCTCTTATTTTGTTGTCCATCTTACCACAACCAAAACAAGCATTGGAACCCGCTAGACATTTACCCTCATGCTTTCTTCCACACGTAGCACAATTTGGCAATGAAGACCCACTACCATTTCCTCTTTGAGGGTTAGGGTTAGACACCCTTTCTTTGTTGAACTTAGGAGCATCGGAGGAACCTTGCCTGGAAAACTTTTGTTGATACCTAGGATGACCATATCCAACGGACTTTGCATGAGAGAAATTACCATCACCGGTTCTAGCCCTCTTTGTCTCCTTGGACCTTTGCTTAAGTTTCTCCTCTTCAATCAGTTGGGAATGAACCATAAGATGAGAAATATACATGCCATGGACAATCATAGCCGTACGACACTCTTTCACTACCAATTTGGACAAACCTAAAATGAACTTGCTCATTCCTGCCATAGAGTCGGCAACTATAGAAGGTGCATACTTTGACAATTGAGTGAACCTCAAATCGTATTCTTTCACACTCATGTTCCCTTGTCAGAGATTAATAAACTCAAGCACTTTTGCCTCCCTCATCTCAAGAGGAAAGAACCTATCAAGAAAGCAGACTTGAGCCTTTCCCAGTCTAGGGGACCCACATCTACCAGTTTTGCTTCCTTTCATTGGTTGAAACAAATTTGAGCCACACTTTTAAGTTGATAAGCGGCTAATTCAACCTTTTACACCGGAGTCACTCCCATAATAGTCAACACCTTGTAGACCTCTTCAATGAACTCTTGAAGATCTTCCTCAACTCTAGAACCATAGAATTTCAGAGGATTCATCCTAGTGAAATCCCTCACTATAGATGCCGTTGTACCAACATTTGGGTTCATGAGGACCACTACCTCCCTATTTGATTGGGTTGTCACGGCTTGAGCCAATAGTTGAAAAGCAGTCCTAAACTCCGCATCAGTCAATTGCTCGGCCAAAGGGTCAACCGGAGCTTGAGGATCTTGAGGAGGAGCTTCTTGACCAATTTCTTCTCCCTCAGTCCTTCTAGCAAAAGCTCTTCAAGTAGTCATATCCTGTAGACCACCAGATAAGGATTATGAAAGAGACCTTATAGAGTTCAACTCTATTACACGACTTAGAGTAATGAAGAAGTGAATTTTCCTAAACATCTTGTAGCCTCTAATTCATAAATGTGGTGTGCTTCACACTTATGAACAAAACTCTACTTGACGTGGTTTTGAGACATCGTAGAACCATTCTAAACCTTGTGCTCTGATACCAAGTTTTTCACTACCCAGAGGTACGTAACATGGAATACAAGATCCCGAGAGGCCTCATATTAGCCACTTAGCATTCATAGTCAAGATAATAGAAAATGGAAGATTTAAAACATTTTCAACAATCCCAAAGTTTCATAAAACGAAGCGAAAGTCTCATTCAATTGTCTCAAAACCATCAAATATAATAGAATCTTAAGACACAACCCATACAACAATGTTCAAAACTAGAAATGAAAAGAACATAAGTGAAATGTGGCCAAATCCTCGAAAGCTATGAGGACTCACCAATCTTCAACCTTGCCTCTACTATAGATCCTAGGATGAGAGTCGGGAACGTCATACCCTACATTTGGATAATAAATGTAGGAAAGAGTATGCGTTAGTACAATAATGTACTAAATATGATAACTTGCACAAATATCAACATAAACATAAGAGTAAGACAACATAAGTCATAAGGCAAAATCAATGCACATCATAGATCATATCAACATATAAGGAGTACTTCTTGAAGTAACCTCAATTCATACTTAGCCAAGTCATGGGTAATCCTCCACAAGTCTTACTCATCATGGAAGGCAATCTCAAGCAACAATCTAAGCTCATCACCTTTCCTAAAATAATCTAGCTTATCTTTTATTTACATGGGGAATCGTCTCTTGCCTTATTATAAAGGAACATGGATAATCGCCTCTACCCTTCTTACTTTGGGATCATGGGTAGTCGCCTTTTGTCCCTCTTACTATAGGATCATGGGTACTCGCCTCTAGTACAACAAACTTTAGGATCATGTGTACTCACCTCTAGTCCAACATACTTTCTAGTCCAACATCATGTGACATGGGTATTCGCCTCTTGTCTTTCTATAAAAGATCATGGTTAATCGCCTCTTATCCTATTCAAAATATATGAAGGTGGGTAGTGGCCTCCTGTTCAACTTGATAGAATAAGGGTAATCGCCTCTCATTCTATTCTAAGGAATATGGGTAATCGCCTCATATCCCATGGGTAATCGCCTCTAGCCTCATCAATTTCATAGTGTTTAGCTAAGATTCATTTTCAATGTGAGAAAGTCGTTCACATTCATACATAAGCAATTCAAGTGGGGAAATATCCCTTCCAGAACAATTACATCAATAATTAACAATTCATAACATATGTTTCACTCTTAAAGCAATTCCTAACACAATCATCACATATGCATCACTCTCAAAGTAATTCCTATCATAATCATCATATATGATTCACTCCCAAATCAATTCCTATCATAATCATCATATATGCTTCCATCTCAAAGTAATTCATAATGTACCTTATTTATCTTATAAGAATACACCTAAATCAAGAAATTCCCTTTTCATGGAGTAAAACCCATTTACATTAAATTCATCTTTGAAACATGGGTTAAGCCTGGGTACATGTAAATTTATCCTAAAAACATGTAATCCACTCAATTAAGGCATAAACAATCATAACCCAATCAATTAGATCAACATTCATCAAGACGCACAACTTAGAAGGAACCTCTAACTTAAATTGGGGAATTTCTACTTTTCAATTGGGGAAACTTAAGGCCTCCATGGATGCAAGGATTCCATGGATAAAACGCTATCATACCTTGCTATCAGAGCCCACAAATGATTGAAGAATGGAGACTTGACCTTAAGCCCTAGCTTCAATCTTCTTCTTCAAGTTCTAGAGAGAGAAATATTTGGAGAGGAAGAACTTTGGTTTTCTTTTGGGATTTTAGAAAAATGACTTGAATGGGTGAGTTTTGGGGTTAAAATCACTTATATAGGGGTTCTAGGTTTCTGTAAAACTACATAGCTTTGATTTACTTAAATCAGGAAATGATCCATATGCCCCTTAATTAAAGTATGTCGAACCACCTTCACGAGGGGCACCACGGCCCATCAAGGACAATGCGGCCCATGGTGGTGTTCGTGCTCCTTGACCAGTGGCCTTGCATGCCACCCCTTAACCATTTCTCCCTTCACAACCCTCTCCACGTCCCGTAGTGGCCTTCACCAGCCGTCAAGTGGCTCGTGGGAGGAGGCAGTCTAGACTAGCTCACTGCCTAGCCCTTCACGTCTATCACCACGACCCATGGTCCACACCATGAGCCCTCTTGGTGGTTGTGGGAGGTGATCATGTATTGGCTAGCTACTGTGATCTACCACAGGCAACACCACGCCTCGTGGTGCACTTCACGACCTGTATGGGTCCACGTGAAGATTAGCCAAGCTCAATTCTTTGGCTCATGACTCGTCACATAGCCCCTTGCTTAGACTACTTGATTTTGAAGTGTTACATAAATCAATTGACCAAGTATGCTCCCGCAATGTTTATCTACTCTAGTCCATGAATGTGTGAGTTTATTTTGGAAGTGTTTGAAATGGTGGTCAAAGAATGTGGAACCACCATGTTGATCAATGAGATGGAAATATCATGGTTTATAAATCATGCCCAACTAATCGATGAGGAAAAGCATAGGAATATGTATAGAGAGTCAAAAATGGCAAGGATAGATAGTGGTGGTTTCTCTCACTCTAAGTCTGGTGGAAATGAACGTTCTCAGTTTCATAGAAAGTTCTTTGGTCCAAATTCATCAAGTTTTCTAGTTGAAAATTTCAATAAGGATAGGTTGTCTAACACTAAACTTTATGGTATTGCTCTTAATTCTCAAAACTTCCCCACATGTAAGTTTTATGGGAAGAAACATCTAAGAGATAGCTTAGCAGATTCATGTGCATGCTTTGGTTGTGGTAAAATAGGGCACAGACTGATAGAGTGTCTTTCATAATCGGGAAAGGGTGTTGATCGTTGCCCTACATAGCATGGTACTTCTTCTGGTTGTGGTGGTACTCTGTGCCAGAATAAGTTCTATGCTTTTTAGACTCGACTTGATCATGATGGATCTATGGATGTTGTAATTGGTATGTTGCGAGTCTTTCAATTTGATGAATATGCATTTTTTGATCATGTGCAACATTATCTTTGGTGACTCCTTATGTGGCTATGAAGTTTTATGTTTTTCCCAAAATTTGTTTAGAACGTTTTGAAGTCTCTACACCTGTTGGTGACTCCATTATTGCTAGACGGGTCGATAAAATTTCCTAGTGGCAGTTTCTCATGAAGTCACTCTAGTTGATCTTGTAGAGCTATACATGATAGGTGTTGATTTCATTCTTGGGATGGATTTGCTTCATTCTTCTTATGCTTCCTTAGATTGTCAAACTTGATTTGTCACATTCAAGGTTCTGAATGATCCTATCATAGAATGGAATAATGGAAATTTAGTGCTTATAGGTTAATTTGTCTCTTGGCTAAAGTCTACAAAAATGATCTATAAAGGTTTTATCTATAATCTTTTTCGGGATAGGGATACATATTGAAACCCTTACTCTTGATCAGCTCCTATTGTTAATGAATTTATGAAAGTGTTTCCCACCGATCTTCATGGTGTTCCTGCCAAAAGGGAAATAGACTTTTGTATTGACCTTCTTCCTGATATGCAACCTATTTGTATTACCCCTTATCGTATTGATCTTGAAGAACTTAAGGAGTTAAGGGATTAGTTGAAAGATTTGTTTGATAAGGTTTTTATTAGACCCGGATCTCACCATATGGTGCTCCGAGGTTGTTTATTTGAAAGAAGGATGGTTCACTTTGCATGTGGTTTGACTATGGGAAATTAAACAAGGTCACGGTAAATAATAAGTATTATATTCCCAGGATAGATGACTTGTTCGATAACCTCCAAGGTGCTAGTTTCTTCTTAGAGATTGATCTTCAATCATGGTATCATCAGTTAAGCATAAGGGAAAGTTACATTTCAAAAATGGCTTTTCAAACATAGTATTGTTACTATGAGTTCTTGGTGATGTAATTTTGTTTGACTAATGCCTTAGCGGCTATCATAGATTTATGAATAGAATTTTGAAGAAATACCTTGAAATGTTCGTGATTGTATTTATTAATGATATTTTGATTTACTCTCGGAGTGAGGATGAACATGTTGATCACGTAAGGATCGTTTTACAAATCCTCAAGGATCATTAGCTGTGTACCAATTTTAGTAAGTGTGAGTTTTTGTTGTGGTTTGTTACATTCCTTGGCCATATTGTTTCATCTGAAGGTATTTGGGTTGATCCTAAGAATACTAAGGTAGTTAAGCACTTACCTAGACCTCTTTATTATTCAGATATCGAGGTTCTAAAGTTAAACCGGTTATTATAGAAGGTTCATGGAAGGATTTTCCTCTATTTCTTTGCCTTTCACTATGTTGACTTAGAAAAAGGTGAAATTTAAATGGTTAAAAGCTTGTGAGAAAAGTTTCCAACTGTTGAATGATAGACTCACTTCAGCCCTATTTTTGACATTAATGGAAGGATCTGATGGTTTTTTTTTTTTTGATGCTTTGCGGATTGGTCCTAGTTGTGTCTTGATGAAACATGGTAAGGTAATTACTTACGCTTCGAGGTGATTGAAGGTGCATGAAAAGTATTATCTTACTCATGATTTGGAATTATTGGTGATGGTGTTTCCTTAGAATATTTGGAGACATTATTTCTATGGTGTTCAGGTGGATGTGTTCACCGTTAATATGAGCTTTGAATATATGTTTAACAAAGGGATTTGAATCTTCACCAAAAGCAAATGTGGTTGCCGATTCTCTTAGCCAATTGTAGATAAGTAGTGTTGCTCACATTGTGGATGCTAAGGAGTAAGTTCATGATGTTCATAGATTAGCTAGATTGGGTGTTTGCTTGGTTGATTCCTATGAGGGTAGTATCATTGTTAAGAATGGCTCAAAATCATCTTGTGTCTTGTATTTGAAGGCTAAGAAAGATATCTATCTGACTATGGTTAGGTTGAAGAATGAAGTTTCTGAAATAGAAATTCAGTTTTTCTCCCAAGAGGGAGATGGTGTGCATCATTACCATGGTCGGTTATGTGTTCCGAATGTTGATGAGTTCAAAAAGATTTTATCGGATGTTTAAAATTCTGAATATTCTACTCACACACGAACTACTAAGATGTATCCTGATTTGCAAAAGGTTTATTTGTTGAATGAGATAAAGAATGATATTACAAAATTCATTGCTAAGTGTCCCAATTATCAACAAGTGAAAGTTGAGCAACAAAAACTGGGAGGTTTAGCTAAAGACATTATCATTCCTATTTGGAAATGGTAAGATTTGAATATGGACTTCATTACGGGTTTACCTTATACTCATCAACACTATGATTCTTTATGGGTTGTTTTATACCAAATGACTATGTTGGCTAATTTTATTTCCGTAAAGAGCTCATTTTCAGCGAAAGACTATGCTAGGCTCAATATTTGGAAAATGGTGAAATCGCATGAAGTGTGTTTATCAATTATCTTTGACTGAGGCACTTAGTTTACTTCTAAGTTTTGGAGGTCGTTTTAGAAAGGTCTTGGTACTCAAGTGAGTCTTAGTACAGCTTTGCATCCTCATATCGATGTCCAAGTCGAGCGTACTATTCCGACTATGGAAGATATGTTGAGACCTTGTGAGACTAACTTCAAGGTTAATAAGGATGATCATTTTCCTTTGATTAAGTTTGCTTATAATAATTTTTATCACTCAAGTATCCAAATTGATCCATTTTGAGGCTCTCTAAGGTAGGATGCATAGATCTCATATTGTATGGTTTCAAGTTTGTGATGTCGCTTTGATAGGACCAGAGTTGGTTCATGAGGTAATAGAGAAGGTTCAACTAATTAGAGAGAGGTTGAAAACAGCTCAAAGTTGACAAAAATCTTATGCGAATGTTGGAAAAAGAGAGCTTGAATATGATGTTGATGAATGGGTTTACTTGAAAATCACACCTATGAAGGCTGTGATAAAATTTGGAAAGAAAGGAAAGCTTAGTCGCCATTATATAGGCCCATATCAGATTTTGATGTGTGTCAGTAAGGTAGCTTATGAGTTAGATTTGTCTTCCGATTTGGCATTGGTGCATTCGATGTTTCGTGTTTCATTGTGGAAGAAGTGTATTGGTGATCACACTTTTTTGTGCCATTAGAGAGTGTTGATGTTAAGGAAATTCTTTCCTATGAATAGGTTTCGGTTGAAAACTTGGATTGTCATGTCCAAAAGTTGAGAAATAAAGAAGTTGCTTCTGTGAAATATTTGTTGCGTCCGAACGCACACACAAGTATGTGGTCGTGTAAGTAATATAGTGGCTCTAAAAGAGCCGGATTATCGAACCCAAAGGACTTGTCGATTAACTATTTTACTAAATTACATTAATTTTAACTATTTATTCAAGCGTACCAAAAGAGTTTTGACTTATTAGAATGCAAAAATAAAATTCTTGTACTAATGATTAAGAAAATTATAGGGCTTCAACCTACTTAGAATTCATGCATAATATATTTTTCAATGGACTTCAATTGGTTATCAAATAAATGATTTACAAGGTTGAATGTATGATCATGGTCTCCTAACCTCTAATCACCTACTACAATTGGCACTCTAACTGCATCATTGAGCGGGGATATAGTGAAAAAACTGCGGAGCATTAAGTTTTCATCTTCTTTAGTAACCAAGCAAGGTCTCTAGGTATATCCCTATCCTAGATACAAATCAACTCTAGTTTCTAGAGAAGATCATGCTCCTCTTTTCCCACGTTCTATCCTTCTATTCCTCTCCCTAGTTCAAGTTAGACAATGAATTTATTTCAATTCTGGCCAATCACGAGATATTAAATCAAGAACAAGATAGTAATTTATGTGATAACCCACTTCAATTCATAAAATTCAATATTAAACAATCATTCGTAGCCACTGTCCTAGAATAAGTGTCTTTAGCTATTAATGTCTAAAAAGAGAAAAAGAAGAAAAGAACCCTTAAAAGTAAGACGACTCTATATTTCAAAGTATATGCTCCCCTAGAATTAATTAGTTGAGTATTTATTAATCTAGAAAATTCTAATATATAATTAATTCCTTAACAAAATTAAGAAACTCAAAACCAAAAGGAATTGATTTTCCGGGTGAACAGTGGCTGCCCAACCGCCCCACTCTTCTGCAACTATTGCTGCAATCACTTTCTGCCACGTGGAAACAAGGTTTCTCATATTATTTCACTGATTGTTTCAAATATTTGAATATGCATAAATATTAATATAATATTTTATTCAACACATTAATTTTATTCTTAATTTCCTTCTATAATCCTTCATCTTTAATTCGTTTTAGCCCAAAATTTCTTCATCTTCACACCAATTTAATCCTACAAATAAAAAAAATATTATTTAGCACAATCTATAAAATCCATGTTCAAAAAGGAAAAATAAAAATATTAAATGTTGAGTAAATAATGATTAAAAATATATATTTTTTGCCTCACATCAACACTCCAAACTAAAACTTTTGCTCATCCTCAAGCAAGCAATAAAGCTCAACTCAAAAATTCATACTAGGAATGCCACCAAATTAGTTGATACAAACAATTAGGCCATCCACAAATTTTAAAATATCAAGTACACTTCTCAATCTTTATGCACGATATACAAATAAATAACAAATTTCTAACCTTCTAACCTCAAGCAAGGACTCTGAACTCATGAATTTTAATCTTGCTCACCTACTATCGTCAAACAAAGCTACTAAGATCACATATCTATCATGAAACAAGTTCCTTAGAAGAAAAAATATTCCAAACATTCAATTGAAAATATTGAATATAAATTAAGGACTTAACAACAAAGAACAAGTCTCACACTCACAAGTAAAATTGACATGTATGCACAAAGAACTATATGTTTACCCATTATGTAGATCTCCACTAATTAAGCATGTTCGAAGAGAATCAAATATTATTTTATCAGATTGTAATGTAGGTTATGGGACGAGTAGAAAAATTATATAATAGTGACTTTCACTTCCAAAATAACTTTCAACTTTTCGACGTCATTACTCATTATTTTCTTCTCTTTATTTTCCACCCTCTCCTCAAAAAATATTTTACAAGTAATTCTCATCATCTCAAAAATGCTCTAATTATTTTTTTAAAGATTTTTTTCTCTTTTTTTTCATATCATATTCTTTCAAAGAGGGTTTTTTCATCACTTTGTAACTATCATTGATTATCTTTTTTTACTCAATCATCCCTATTCTTTAGATTTAACCATGATAATAAGTCTATGCAATAGTGCTTAAAAAAAGAAAGGTGCAAAAACTAGAGATTCAACAAAAGAGTCAAGGCAAAAATATGACTACCAACAAAAGGCTATAAGCTCAAAAGAGCTAAATAGTTATATAATATCTAAAAAGGCTAAAATTTACAAGACAAATCAAAGAAAGTCTATTATCATCTCCTAAACAAAGCAACACTTTTTATTTCTCTTCAGGGCAAGTTCAAGATTAAGATGGAAACATGGAATATACCAATTCTAACAAAACATGGCACAAGTATCAATCATAATGGATCAATTCAACTTCTATGAGAGACAGAGTCATAATAAACTACAAAATAACATATATACAAAGTCACAACCATGAGCGTTGGTATAAAAAAAAATTATAATTTCATTAGCAATGAAGCATTCACAAGAAAGTACTACTGGAAATTCAACCTAAATAGAGAGTATCAATAAACTCAAATGGTCATTTCTTTTCTCTCCAAAAAAAAATTAAAAATTTACCCCTAAAAAAAATTCGGTTCAAAGGGACTATCATCAATAAAAGAACCTATCCTCAATAAAAGATTAGAAACTAAAAATTCATTCCCCCCACCCAGTACTTAAAATATGTCACTATCCTCATGCAACAATTTTATATATAAGCTAAGAGTGAAAGAAACAATATCTTTTTAATCTTGCGACCAAAAAAATAAATGGTGGGTTTAGTGTGCTTCTACTAAAGAATAAAATGTTTTTAAATTTATTTTTTATTTTTTACCAAGAAAAATTTTCGTACCCCAGTGCGCATTTGGATATGGTGTGCTTCTAAGACCCATTTTTTTAAATATAAAATTGATATTAAAAAACTTTAAAGCACACTTCACCCTAAATAATATATACGGAGGAATCCCCACCCGGCACTTAAAAAGTTTCTATGTCACTATAGTATCAATAAAAAATTAATACAAGGGTTAGGA
The DNA here is from genome assembly GCA_029582245.1 of Solanum etuberosum. Taxonomy (NCBI): domain Eukaryota; kingdom Viridiplantae; phylum Streptophyta; class Magnoliopsida; order Solanales; family Solanaceae; genus Solanum; species Solanum etuberosum. The sequence goes on from JAJONR010000675.1 coordinate 58,081, forward strand.
AAATTCCCTAAGGCCTCCAGGCCTAGCTAGTAACATGTTCATTCAATATTCACAAAGGGCCACACACACCCAACTTATGCTCAAATGTGCTCCTTTGCTTTAAATTTTAGGGTAAACAGGCTTCCCCTAATCTGCCAAAATAACACAAGAAAGTGACACTGAAAATAATATTAAAAAAGAGGAAGCTACACTATAAATTGGGTTGTCTCGTAATAAGCATTTGATTTAACGGTGTGGCGTGATCCAATTCAATTCATCACTTTTCTTTCAACTTTGAACGTATGAATTGAACGCCTCACTTTGCATCATTTTTTTCTATTTCACTCACGAGTCGGTGATATAAAGATAAAGTAATCAAGTAATAGATGTCGCATCTTGCACTTCTCGGTCCTTATGTGAGAAATATCATTTTATCTACATCAACTCGTAAAATTTAGGATGTATGTTCCTTTTTCCTCATCTAGACACTCCTCTACTAGTTCAAATGACTTGAATATCATGTTTTTATCCAAGCATAATGTAGATTTTTTTTTGAATGAGGTCCAATATGCCTCAACACCAGAGCAACATTATTTACAACACACTCACTTTTGTACTCCTTCTCCACATTGATAATAAGGAATAAAGTATAATTGAATGGTAGGAAATCCTCGTTTTTCTCCACTTGTGGCTTAAATAAATCCAGAAGGTGAGCCTCTTGTTCCGTATTCTATAATTCATCACACCTGCCAACAGCATATATAATAGAAAAATCATAATAGGGATTCAAGGGAGGGGCATAAGAATTAGGACAACCATTCTCATGGCTATCTTGACAACCACATATATCACATATAATCCAATCAAAAGATTGTTTAGGTGTGCCCAACCCGCTCTTTTGAATATAAGGACACTTGATATCAAAGTGTGGTCATTCACAATACTGACAAGGATAACAATCACCTGACCACCATTTATCCAAAACTTCCATATCAACAAGTATACCAATGTATTTAAGTGAAAAAATATTTGCACAAAATTAAAAAATAAAAACAAAAAGTATAGCCTAGAAAAATATTTAATTCCTAAGTCCCCGACGGCGGCACCAAAAACTTGTTACATCCAAATGCACACGCAACGGTACACAATTATGCAAGTAATATAGTGGCTCTAAAAGATCCGGATTATAGAACCCAAAGGGCTTGTCGATTAACTATTTTACAAAATTACACTAATTGTAATTATTTAATAAAGCATACCAAAATAGTTTGACTTATTAGAATGCAAGAATAAAAGACACATACTAATGATTGTGAAAATATCATGGTTGCAGCCTACTTAGAATATATGAATAATATCTTCTTCTATGTACTTCAATTGGTTATCAAATCGCTGAATTACAAGGTTGAATGTATGATCCCAGTCTCAAGACCTTGAATCATCTGCCACAACCGGCGGTCTTACTACTTTATTGAGTAGGGATAGACTGAACCAATTGTGGTGCATTATGTTTTCATCTTGTTTAGTAATCAAGGAAGGTGTCTAGGTATGTCTCTATCCGAGATGTAAATCAACCCTAGTTTCTTAAGACGATAATGCTCCTTTTCTCCCACATTTTATCCTTCTATTCCTATCCAGAGTTCAAGTTAGTCCATGAATTTATTTCAATGGTAGTCAATCACAAAATATTAAATCAAGAATAAGAGAATAATTATACGATAACCAACTTCAATCCATAAAATTCATTACTACACAATCATTTGTAGCCAAAACCCTAGAATAAGGGTCTTTAGCTACAAATGTCTAAGAAAAGAAAAAGAGGAAAAGAACCCTAAAAAGTATGACGACTCCCCACTACAAAGTATATGCTCCCCTAGAATTATTTAATGGACTATTTATAGATCTGTAAAACCCTAAATAAAATAATATAGTCCAAACGAAATTGAGAAAGCTATAAAAACAAAAGAAATTGAATTTTCCTGTGAACAATGTCTGCCCAACAACCTCATTCTACTGCATCAATTGTTGCATTCAATTGCTGCCACGTTTGTCACAATCCGACTTCCCGAGTCATGATTGCATCTACTAAAACCCACAAGTAGGTAAGTCGGCCCGTATCCAGAATGACAAGTAGTGAGTAAAAGAGTACAACTAAACATAAAATAATACTAACACTAAGAACAAAAATAGAAACAGAAAGCAAACCGAAAACTATATACAAAGGACACCCTAAATGAACCTGGAAGTCACGAGTCCAAAGTTGTCTAACAAGATAAACAAAAGTCCCAAAAGTTGACCACGACAAGTTGTCTCAAGGGAAAAAATACAAGCTAACATATATAGTGAAAGAAACATGCTCATCCAGGACACCTAGTGCTCACCCTCGTCTCTGATATCCACCAGCTACAAAAGACAGCATGAACGATCATCACGGGTAGCTGGTACTAGGACTTGCATTGAAAAAAGATGCAGAGTATAGCATATGTCCCAAAACAAGGTACACATTAGCTATCATAGGCCAACAAGGCAAGACAGGTAATAACAATCTTATAAGATAGAATATAGACACAAACAGAGGTCAAAGAGGACATGAAAAGAAATTACATGAGCATACCAAAAGTAAATCTAAGTACAGCTAATAGCTAAGTCTACAAGGAAGAAAAGTAACCCCAATTTAAATCTCAGTAGGTACACTCATGCGCAAGTTTAAATAAAACCCGAATAGACCCCCACAAGCCCGACAGGTACACCTAATAGCTAAGTCTACAAGGAAGAAAAGTAACCCCAATTTGAATCCATGAACATTAGTCAAGCTCCCAACCCATGTAACCAAGAACCAGTCAACTCCCTACCAAGCTAGCAAAAGTGACAATCAACCAGGCCGCCCAACCAAACAGTCCACTCGAGGGGCGTACGCCACCGAACTAGCAAGAGTGCCCTGGGGGCGTGTCAACTTCGTAGAGGATCTCAGATATCAAGGCTGCTCAGCCAGCTAGTCCATTCCAGAAGTGTAAGTCCCCCAGCTAGAAAGAGTGATTCGGAGACGTATCAAGTTTAAAAAGGATCTCAAGCAGGCTTTAAGCTACCGTGGATCGATGTCCACTCCCAAAGATATTAAAAAATGCTCCAATCCAGAAGTAATCAAATCTTGAGAAAGTACACAACCTCTAACAAAGCATCTGAGTCACAAAAGTAGGAAGTGAAGAAAAAGGGCTAAGAAGCTACACAAATTCCTAAACAAAAGCTCATACTATCATACCCAAGACTGATATTCAAGTAAAAAACGACCTAGTCTATCCAAACAACATCGTAAACATACCAAATTCACAATGTTCACAAGTGTAAAGCAAGACTAGTCTATCCTAGGCTATGGCCAAACATGCTTCAAGAAACACGTAGTAAAAGATGTAAATGACATAGCATATGACAACACACAAAAAACCCTAGCTAATCATGGTGCTACCCTCAGAACAATAGTAATAAACTCTAAATAATGGTTCTTTAAAGGAAAGAAGGAACAACTAGGTACCTGCCCCCAATTCACACTTAACATCATGAATTCACACATTCATGTTGTAATGACACTCGAGGTCATTTCTATTTTTTCTGTGTGCATTTCCTATTTTTCCCCTTCTCGTAGATTTTGTATAGCTTGTGAGAGGTTCTTGGTGGGTGAAATGATCCTCGAGGTGTTCGATTGAGTTTGGTGTGAGTTATGAGTATTGGAAGATCTATGTTGGGAAGAGTTGACTTTAGTCAAAATTTGGAGATTCTGATGTCGGATTAGAATTTCGTCAGTTAAATAAGCTTTGAAAGGGTTCATGTTGGTCTATATTGATGATTGGTTTGTATTTTTGGGATTTCCTTTGGAGTTGGTGCGATTAAGGGTTTTCGCTTTTGAGTTTTTTCTCAAAATGGAACTTGGGAAGCTTTTTCGATAAACATGTTCGAAATAAAATTATGTTAGCAAAGTTAGCTCTGAAATACCAAGTTTGGTCTAGAATGACCTTTGGTTTGATTCTTGAGAGTGTCGGGGTGAGTTTTTAGCTTTTTGGCTGTTTGTGTTGTTTCTTTATTAAATTATTGACTTTGGTCAAGACTTGGACGAGACGACCTCGGATGGCTATTTTATTGATTCCATTCAAACTAAAATGTCATGTCCAAGTGGATTGCACTTTTGTTTTTGCATTGTTTGGACTCTTAATGAATTTCGAGGCCTTCTTCGATGATTTGTACACTTAGGCCTTTTCTGAAATTTTGACAGTGTCTGGTGCGACGGCTTAACTAAACTCTTGGTCGCTTATGAAAAGTATGTTTAAGAGACCAAGGGGCCTCGTAAGCGAAGGACACTATAGGGGTGGGGGGTCGCTTAAGCAACCCAACCTTGGATTTTTAAAGCTCTCTTAAGCGAAGGGCCCCTCTTTAGGGGGGGGGGGGTTCAGTTAGGCGAGCATTTGGCTGCTTAAGCGATGTTCGCTTAAGTGAAAAAATGTCAACTCTTGCGAATATCACAAGGATTAAATTCCCATATTTCATTCTCTCTCTTCAAAAGAACCCATTTGAATTGGAACCCGACCTAAGGCAATTTGGAGCAATTCTTAGCCATTTTCTATGCTTCAAAAGTAATTTTCTTCCTTTCCCTCTTCTCTACGTTTTTATGCCTTGAATTTTATAATTCCTTCTCATTTTCGACCTGAAATTCCTTAAATTCTAAATTTGAAAGTACAGTATTTTTTCCATTTGAGGTCTGAATTGAGTCTAGTTTGCGCCCATCTTTTGGGCATGTGAACCTTACCCCAATAAGGACAATATGACCATTTTATTTTCCTATTTCAGTTTCGTCGATTAGTGGGATTTTTTAGGCCCTATTTCAAATATATTTTTTGAGTTAGTAATATGGGTGTTGTTGGACTAGTATTAATTTCCTCATTGTATTCTTGTTAGCTTGGCAGCAATCTGAGGCTCTCTAGAAGGGAAAAGCATCAGAATTGTAGTTTTTCTGTGGTTTCAGCTTTTAGATAGGTTATGGCTTCCTTTTCTTAGACTTGTCTTAGTGAGATTAAGTATATTTGGGTACTATCGCATGGTTTAGGTTGAATCCTCAGATTGATTGAGCTTTATGATCCTTGGGTATTTATGGCCATAAGTTGTTTTTTTTTTATCTTAAGTTTTAGTCGGAGAAGCCTTAGTTTAGGCGATCCTTGTGTGAGCCGTATCCTTAAATCTTGCTTCTAAGTGGCATGAAACTTAGGGTTGTGTGGTGTTTTATTGTTTTAGTTCATGTGAATGATAATATGGCTTCCTTGAGTTGTGCTTCTTCGTTGGTTGTTCCTTGAACTAAAGGGTGTAAGGTCGTGACCTTGGATTAGTAGGAGTCCCAGGTTAGTACTCTTGTGGTGTGGCTGGTACTCTTCCCGATTCTCTGTGTATGCCATGAGTTGATTTTAATGATACTTCTGTGGAGTGTCTATCTTCTTCAGTTTTGAGAATCAAATGACTTGTTGGAAATAAATGAGGTTATTCTTAATGAGTTGGAAGTCCTTGAGACTTGTGTTGGATAAAAGTGGTAAAAAGCTCTTTTACTTGATTTACTGAACCTTTTAGCTACATATACTCTAAGCAACTCGAGGTAACATTGCAGGCAGCCCAATAACTCGGATGAGCTACATTTTACTTTTGATTTGTGTTGTAGATGAGCTCGGAGCATCATATCGGGCGGCCTGTGGATGAAAATATCCACTTTATTGGCCTGCGGATAATCTTGATGTATCATTCCAGGCGGCTTGATGTTTTTTCGGGATTATCATATGTCCTTATTTTGGAGTTTGATATTTTGGTGTTACATTAGTTGCCTTTGGGTGTGTTGGTTGTATGGTTCGTGTGTATTCTTGCTGCTTGTTGATTCTACCTTAGATGTTCCCCTTTATTAGATTATTTTTCCTTAGCTCGCCCTTGCCTTGTTACTTTCATCATGCTTCTTATTTATATTTTATCTTTCTGAGCTCAGTCGGCCTGTGATGCTTACTGGGTACCCTGTGTTTGGTACTCATACTGCACTTCTACATCTTTTCTAATGCAGCTCCCAGTTCGATCCACCCTCAGTAGTGAGCATTCGGATCTCCCATGGCTGTCCTAGACTCTGATTGTGGTGATCTCCTAGCATTCAGAGACTTGTTGTTGTCCTCCTTTTGTACTGACTTCATTTTGTATTTGGGATTAGTAATTTCTCTGTATATATATAAATATATTATATATGTGTGTGTGTGTCTATATATATATATATATGACTTTCTGTTTGTAATGGCTCCTGTATAGGTGATACTAGGTTCTGGGAATGGGTATCTTAACTTAGTTTGTTTCTTGGTCACTTTTGGGCCTATTTTGTATATTTTTATTACATTGCAGACATATATATGATACAACCCTTTTTTCTTTAAATATATATATATATATATTATTCTTGTATTTCCACTTTATTTAGTTATGTTCTATATAAATGGTGTCTTCCGCATCATGTGATCTTAGGTTAGTCTTGTTCTCTAGGTGGGTTGTAGTGGACGCCATAATGTCCTGACTTTGGGCCATGATAGAGCGGTATCAGAACTTTAGGTTCAGTTGTCTAACCAGTACAGGAGGAAGTGTCTAGTAGAGTCTCATGGATCAGTATGATGACGTCCATATCCAATCATCGAGAGGCTATACGACACTATTCGGAGTACTTCAGTATTTCATGGTTCTTATCGTGTGTTGATGGTTATACCAACTTCTAAACTTGAAATTGTTACACTCGTTCCCATATGGCTAGGAAGAAATTGACCACAGGAGGGCGTAGATCTCCCGCTAGAGCCCTAGCTAGGGCAAAGTTAGAGGTCGACCTAGAGATCAAGATCGGGCACTAGTCCTAGAGCTCGAGTGAGAGGTTGAGCATGTTCACCATCATCTAGAGGATGTGGGATTAGCCCAACCTCTATCAAGATTTGTGGTCATGCTAGTACTTTATGATACTTTGGCTAGGATCCTCAGCTTTATGGATGGTATGTCTCAGGCAGGCACTATGCCTAGAACTTCAGTCGGACCGCAGGTTAGAGATGAGGCTCGAAATTCAGCCCTGGAAGGGGCATATGGTATTCAGGCTCCATAAGCACATCATGTAGTTGCATCTTCTGACACTGTAGTTCAGCCGGTTTCGACTGTTGCTCCACCTTTGGATCCTAGGCCAGCTATGATACCTGACTAGTAGAAGATGCTGGGAGGTTTATCAGATTGGGTCCTCCTAGGTTAACCAAGGTTGCGGGCGAGGATGACTATCACATCGAGATGTCGATTCGTTTTCCGCCCCTAATGAGATGGGGAATTTTTCACCCCCTATTTAGACTTTTGGGCCCTTCATCTTTCTGAATCGAGACCCGGCCCGGCTCGCGTCGTTCCAACAACCGGCGGGGAGCACCTCAGTATACGATCGCGCGCAGTAACTGGGAGTCCTATTACACCTAAGGCCAACTTCAATTCACCAAACCAAGGTTCATCTCGTGTAGTCATTGTGGACTTATGAGTTCTTAGTTAGTTACCAGGAGAGGTTGCATAACCAAGGGTTAGTAGAGTCACATGGAATTGATTACACTGCTTACAAGATGGAGGGCCCAACAAAGTAGTAGTGGAGGTCATATTTAGATTGCCGACCACCTGGGTCACCTTTGATGACATTGTATGAGTTCTTTGAGGCTTTCTTGGAGAAGTATCTACCTTGTAGCTTGAGGGAGCAGTTATGGGATGAGTTCTTTGATCTGACTCAGGGATCACTAACAGTTTCATAGTACGAGGCACGAATCCATGAGTTGGCGTGACATGCGTCTATGCTTATGTCCATAGAACAAGAGAGGGTTCACAGATTTGTCATAAGCTTATCTTTTCAACTTAGATTGGCGATAAAGAAGATGGTGGCATCGGATTTTTCTTTTTTGCAGGTAGTTGATCATGTTCGTACCATTGAGGGGATCCGTCGTAAGGCATCGTGAGAAAGCGCCAAGAGGCCCCATTGTCAGGGTGATATCATTTGGTCGTATTATCCTAGTAGAGGGTTCCAGGTGCAAGGGTATCCACGCAAGTATCAACCTAGTAGGCCAGTTGAGGCAGCTCTGCAGATTACAGAGGGTGGCAACGCAGGTGCTAGTGGTGAGATAGTTCAAACTTCTCGGGGATCATGGTCAGGGTACTCAAGTCGTGGTATCCTGTCAGGTTCAGCCGAGTTGTTCCAGAGGGCACTCCCGGTAGAATTTGCTGCGAGTGTGGTGTTGTGGGTCACTTTGCACAAGAGTATCCTACGATCAGTCATAGTAAGAGGCAGGATAAGTCAGGTCCATATGGATAGTAAGTTCAGGCCTCTAGGGCTCTAGTTTAGGTTACTAAGGGTGATCCCCAGGGTACTAGAGGTGGCCCTCAAGCAGGAAGATCGAGTGGTCGAGGTGTATGTGGTCATATGTATGCTTTTCCACAGAGCCCAGAGGTAGAAACCTCAGATGCTATTATCACAAGTTTGATCTCCATCTCGGATCATCCTTCTTATGTTTTATTTGATCTGTGGTCTACGTTTTCATATGTGTCTGCTTATTATGCTCTCTGTTTATTTTTATGTTGGGAGACTATGTTTGTGCCTATGCATGTAGCTACCCCGTAGGTGATTCTTTGGAAGTGGATCGGGTTTATAGAGCTTCTGTGGTGACCATCTTGGGGTATGATACCTGGTTAGACCTTATTGTGTTAGACATGATGGATTTCAATGTGATTCTAGTCATGGATTAGTTGTCTCCCTATCATGCGGTCTCAGATTATTTCTCCAAGACTCTGACTTTGTGCATGCCTTGTATTTCTCCTCTTCTATGTACCGGTTGTGATAGTCATATGTTGAGGGGTGCGATCTCTTTTCTGATGGCGTGGGGGTTTATAGAGAATGGCTATTTATGTTACCTTGCTCATGTATGTGATACTAGTGCTGACATTACTCCTCTTGAGTCAGTTCCTATGGTTAGTGAGTTTTTGTATGTGTTTCCTACTGATGTACTCGGTCTTCCTCCTGACCCTGATATTGGTTTTGCGATTGATATTGGGCTGGATACACAGATAGTTTCTATTCCCCATTGCGGATGGCTTCAAATGAGTTGAGGGAGCTTAACAAGCAATTCCATGACCTCTTTGGAAAGGGGTTCATCTGACCGAGTGTATCTCCTTTGGGTGGATGTGTATTTTTCATGAAGAAGAAGGATGGTACCTTACGTATGTGTATAAACTACAGGCAGCTGAACAAGGTAACCATCAACAACAAGTATCCCATGCCAGAGATTGATGATTTATTCCACCAACCCCAGGGTGAAGCGGTGTTCTTTACGATTGACTTGAGATTGGGCTACCACAAGCTGAGGATTGGGGAGGCCGACATCCCTAAGACTTCCTTTAGGACTCGATATGGCCATATGATGAGTCGGGAATTTCTACTCATTTGGCCACAAACTGATGTTGAGATGTTGATCGGCAACAATGAGGGCTTAAGAATGAGGCAAGGACATAATGATGCAAAAAGGAGTGAAAAAGTTGGAAAAAATTTGAAGAAAAGAGAAGCTGGAGCTCGCAAAATCCACTTGGTGACTCACCGAGTGGGCCTCTAGCTAGCCTAAAGTTCCTGCGAAGTAGCCCATGGACCATACCAACTTGGAGATCATAATGATGATTTGGCGACGCGCCGAATGGATCGTCGATAATGATCAGGCTCGCAAAAATTTCTAGAATAATTTGATGGAGGAACCAAGCCGAAAGGCAATGAGAAGAGCAACTCGGCAGAATGCTGAATGGGTCAGTGATCCCGACTTACTTCATCGAGTTGACTCTATGCTGAAATTTTGGGAACGTATAAATACAATTTTTAAAAGAAGAAAAGGAGTGCTCACACTTTTTACTTCTGGCTTTTTAAGAGTCTTTATATTATTTAACATTTTTAGTAGAGTTGGAATTTAGATTTTGAGATTGCATGATTTTAGCATTGATTTCAGAATTTGGGGATTGCAGTTCGTTAGCAAATCAGATGGAAAACTTTGTTGGTAACGATTTATTATTTTTCACTATGCTTAGCAAAAACCAATTACCTTAGGGGTAGGATCATGTAATCGAATGCGTTAATTAGCTAATGGGTATTATTAATTTCTTATTTTAATGTTGTTTTTCAGTAGGTTCAATTATTTGATCATGTTTCAATTAAGGAATTGAAGTTGCAAATTCAATTCAAGTTTAGCTCTCTATGCTTGCTTGAGAAAGAGGTATAGATTAGAATGATTAATTGATAGTTGTACTGATTGCTTCTTTAAAATCTAGCTTGAGAAAGTGGGTTTGATTGCATCTTTACAAACCCAGCATGAAAGAGTGGGTTAATTAAGGTATTGGGTTGTCTGGCAGTGTTAAGCTTGTTGAGGTTTGAGATAACTCACTTGAAGCGCAATAGCTTATTGAGAGATGGCTATTGTATTCAAAACCTAGCCTACACATTGACATTCAACAACTTTAAGTAACTAGTAATAACCCATTACATGAAATTAGCATTCGATTGATCATATTCCTAAGGTCCGATCTCTAATTGCTTATTTCCCATGTTAAGTTCTCTTTGTCACAAATTGGTTACTAATTTCCCCCCATTTGATATTAATTATTGAAACTTTCTGATTTTTTTTCATGTTACGAAACTTTTACTTCTACAAACGATTAGGACACATTTTCACTTCCTAATTGAATTATTTACCGTATCACTCCCCGTGGGTTCAACCCAACTCCTAGTTGGGTTTATACTTGTTAGTGACCGCCTACACTTAGAATTGGATAAAGTGTAGTTGAGTGTTATAAAAAATGTCGCCGCTGTCGGGGAGTGGTGTTTAGAATTTTTTAATTGAAGTGTATTCATGAACTAATTTTATCGTAGTTGAATTATCTTATTTGTGTACTTGTTGGCTGCTATAAAAAAGGTAAAGAAATGAGTGTAAATGGGAGCAACGCCAGTCAACTTGGTAACAATGATGACATCGGGAATTTGCATGATGTCAATAAGGACCCTCATGACCACATCCAAAACTTTGTTAATGTATGCAGACCATTCTTCTTCAAGAACATCACTCAAGAGTGAGTCTGACTTCGTTTATTTCCCTTTTCTGTAATGGAGGAAGCAACGAAGTGGTTGACCGAACTACCAAGGGAGTCCATTACTTCTTGGGAGGAGCTCACATAAGTGTCTAATGAAAGGTTTTTCCCTACCTCGAAGATGGTTATGTTGAGGGATAATATTTAGAACTTCAAACGGATTGATGGTGAGCCCATTCACGAAACATGGTTGGGGTTCCAAAAGTTATATCTCCAATGTCCGACTCATGGGTAGTCGGACAATGTTTTATTGTAATATTTTTATCGGAGTCTTGACAGGGTCAACAAAGGTGTCGCTGATCAACTCATTCGGGGAAGAATCATGAGACAACCATTTGATATAGCTTCGTCCTTGCTTGATGAGATGATGAAAATTAATTATGCATGGTACAAAAGAGAAGATCAGGTTTCTCCTTTGAATCTTAGGATTATAAAGGAACAAATGGAAAAGAAACCAAGAGCGAGATTAAAACATCACTAAGATGATGACCCAAATGGACTTATTGATGAAGCATGTCATGGGAAGTGGCTGCAAGCCTGTTAATGCGATTGGTACTAATAATGGTGTAAACCCTGATGACGCACACTTTGAGGCCATGTATAATGAAGACGTCCAGCTCTTGTCTAACCAAGCAGGGGGTTCTCGTGTGAGGTATCCAAGGTCGGGCGGGAATCAAGGCTGAAATAAAGATCGCGATGATTGTTAAAGAGATTGAGATCACGAATGGCGTGACCGTGGTGCGAATTGGAGAGATACAGATGGTTACAAAGATAATTATGTTCGTCCTCATGAACGTCAAAATCCAAAGGAACCAAGGGCTGATCCTTAAAGCTTCCTGACTGAGGATATGGTTGCTCGTATCTTGAACAGGGTGGAAGGGTCAGACAACGTGCTCAAGGAGATGAAATATGATGTCTCTTCTCTGAACCAAACACTTACATTACACTAAGTGTCCATTAACCGGCTTGAAACGCAGATGGGTCAGATCTCAGCTCATTTAAACCCAAGAGCGAAAGGGGGTCTCCAAATTGATACTTTGGTAAACCAAAAAAAATGAGGCATGATCACATGGCCATGACGTTAAATAAGGTGCTTTTTGGGAGGCAACCCAAGTTTTTTTTGTCATTAGAATAACGTTTGTTGGATGTGCAGGTTGAGATTCAAATTTTCGGGGAGAGGCAATTTGGCGAGCTAAAGTTCACTCGGTGAACTGCCGAGTGGTTTGGTGAGCCCGACATTGATCGCCCTTTGGACCAACTAAATGGCTGAAGTTCTGTAAATTTTGGTGAGCTAAAATATACTTGGTGACTCGTCGAGTGGATAGGCGAAGTAAATAACCATCGCTGATCAAGGAGCGACATGAAGGGTCATGGCCTTTCAGCCGTTTTAAATTCAAAACCAAAACCTCTCCTTAGTTTGAACTTTTTGACTCTTGCGCTCTCACAATCAAATTTTAGATCATAGTTTTTACTTAACTTTTCATGGGTATCTTCCTGTGATCGGAATTTATCGTATTGCTTACCTTTTCTTGTGCCTTAATCGTTTCCTTGTCTTCTTCTAAGGTCGGTGTCTCGAATTTTCCTTTAATTTTATGATTTGCTCTAAGAATGTTTTTAAATAGTTAATGGATCTATTGTATGCATCGATTGTATGCCTAGTCTCTCGTGAAAAGCTTATTTGTAATCGATCATGTTAGATAATTGGGTTAGCCTAAATTAGTTGATATTTAAGTTTGAATTGCTTAAATTGTGGTTGTTGTATATTAGGTTTTTCGTGGGTGAAGTCTGAGTAACCCGAATTGCACAAAACAACTTGAATTTTCCCAGTGATGGATTGGGTGATGTCATTATTAAGGAAGAAATTGTTGTTTGATTGAATTTGGACCTATTGGGGGAAGTCTGAGTACCCGAGCTCAAAATTGCGTAGAGGGTAGTCTTGAATTGCGTAGAATTATGCTTAAATTTGATTTTCGTAGGTTCCTATTTGTATATTGGAAATTGGGTTGGAAATTTGGCACGTTGGGCCATTTGACGAGATTAGTCAAGCTGGCCGAGTAACTCGGCGGTTCTCCGAATAACCCCCTGACCGTCTAATTGACCTGAATTATTAGTGAATTATTCTGTAACTTTCGGCAATACGCATGTGCTCGCTGAGTTGACACGGCGACTCACCGAATAGCCTTAACCTCGCCTTCTTGAAGCCAAGTTTTTATTAATTCATTTTTTGATTCTCAGCGAGCCACCTTTGCTTCGCCCATCAACTTCGGCAACTCACTGAATGACTTTTTGCCTCGCCGATTTGTGCTGAATTGTTGATGTTTTGTTCTGTTACTTTCGGTGAGCCATTTCTTGCTCACCGAATGATATCGGTAACTCGCCAAGTTAATTGGCGAGTTTTTCTGCAACTTTTTGAGAATTGATATTTTACTAACCCTTTGCAACCGCATGTGTTTCATTTATGTTTGTCTACAGATATGGCTAGACCAAAGCTTCCAGTGAGAGGACCTACACCCCGGAAGAAGGAAAAAGGGGTAATTATTTCATTGGAGGTCACAAATCCCTGTGTTACCCGAGCTAAACCTCCCATGCTAATGTAAAGGGCAAAGGGAAGAATAAAGTGGTGGAGAGCTCGAGTTCATAGTCCAGCTCATCAGACAACATGGGCATTGATTCAACTCACCTCACCACTTCGCAGTCAGTGAGGGAGGAGGATGCGGGTTCAAAAACCCCCTATTCACACACCGTCTACAGAAGGGGAGTTGCTCAAATGGAAGCGTTCGGAGTTACAATCCAAGGCATTTAATGATCCAGCATGACTTCCAGCACTCACAATACCTCCATCACCTCCAGCACTAGAATCAGTACAGGCACCCCACATTCCTTCGGTTTTAGAACCTCCTCCTCATTCTATAAATCGAATGATAGTCACCGGTATGCGGAAAACATATAGGGTAGGGGATATATATCTAGTAGTGTGGGACACACTCCGGTTTTATAAATTTGAGCAGTTCACGAAGACTCAGAATCCGTACGTTCCTGATTTGGTAAGAGAGTTCTATGAAAGTTATGCTCAATTTCTCCCAAAGGGGAAGAAGATAGTTGGGTCAGTGGCACCGTTAGAATTTGTTGAGGTACGTAGTAAAAGAGTCAAATGTAGTGAGACAAACATCAATGATTTGCTTGCTTGCACTTTCCGGATAATCAACTTTTTTACTAATCAGATCAAGACCAAGTCATTGGATGACTTGAAGGGGTGGTTGGCCCCACTACTTTCTGATGTTACACCCCCATTGATAGAGGAGGGGGTCACGATTGAGAAGAAGGATCTAAATGTCCCTTCTCGGTATTGGTTTGGTTTCATCAGCAGAACCCTGATGTCGTCTCAAAATGAATTCATCGTCCGGCATCCGAAAGCTGCATTTCTGGGATGCATTTTTTATCTGGAGAGGCTAAAATTGGGGTCTATTATCGCACAGGAGATGGCCATGAGAGTCAAGCAGAGTCAGACCTCCTTGCCTTTTCCCTGTTCTGATTAGTGATCTGTGTCGCCGAGCTGATGTGCCATATTTGGCGAAGGCTTATGTTAAGGTGACACCTACCTCATCCACTGACATATGGAGGATTGAGGCTAAGTACACAAAGGATGAGGCCGAGCGAAGGAAGGCAGGCCTGGTAGACACCTCTCTAGTGGTTGATGTTGAGGCCATGGAGGTTGATGCCCCTCAGTCCACTCCAGCCGTTGATCCATCTGGTATACTCAATTCCTCCACTTCTACTGCACCTGCTCCTGCTACTGCTTCTCGCCCCCATTGACATAGGCCTTGATTTACAAAATGGGAACCTTGCCTATTCGACCGACGTAAGGGATGCTAGGATCGAGGCCGATGTACCAGGTTTAATAGAAAGAGCTATAGCTGCTTCTTTACCTCCCCTTTGGAAGGATCTGAGGGGACAGAGTGAGCTGATTATGGCCCATGGCCTAGCATTGGACGCTCTCACCGTGCGGGTTGAGGCTTGTAAGCAGGACGGTAGCTAGTCAGATGATGTTACAGCCTTAAAGGCTGATATCGTTGGGTTTTGACGTGATGTGGATGAGCTGAAGTCCACGAACATCTCGATGCTATGGGGCAGTGTGAAGATTCTAGAGAACCCCAGTTCAGATATGCTAGCTACTTCTGAGATCCCTCAGGCAACTTTGACTGGAGATGTTATTTTAGCTTATCATGGTGATGAGTCGGATATGCCCGAGACTAATGAGGAGGAGTAAGCAGCGCCTAAGAATGCGGTGTACGAGGATTCAAAGGACCTTGAGAGTGAGATGGTCTGGATAATTACAAAGACCTTTCTGCACCACACCTCGATGATAGGTTCTAGTGGGTCTCAGCCTACAAAGGAGGTCAATGCGCAGACACCTAGTTGTGGAGGGGAATTGGGCACTAATTCCCAGATTGAGGCTACCCCATATTCGAAGAGTTCACCTCAGGCTTAGCCTACCAGAGGGATCTCTACTCTCCTACATTTCTATTTAATTTCGATACATTTGTTTTCTCGTTAACATTGAGTACACTATGTAGTTATTTTGGTGGGGTGAAGGTATTTTGACACCTAGCCTTTTGATTGTATTTTGTTTTGTTTTGCATAGTTGGTCATTTTGTTATGTTTTTTTTTTGCTGTGTTTTATTAAAAACTGCTCTCCTTTGAATGTGAATGAATGTGGTTTTATCTCATTGATCTATCTCTTGATTTCTTGATATTTAAATATTGGTGATGTTCTCTTGTACATTTGAGTGTCGGTTGTGACCAATACCAATTACTTGAAATGTGCTTTTTATGAACAATATTTTGTGCAAGTCCAACTAGGAAATTTGAGTTGCATAAGTCTTGTGTGAACTCTTAGCATCTTATTGTGACTAGTCGAATCGTCGAGGTGAGTTTTTGCAATGACCGTTGCACCTCTGCTTAAATTGTAGAGTCATGATCGATGATTGTTTTAAATGCCTTGTGTGGTGAGGCTTACTTGAAATATGTGCTTGGTTATATCTAGAACTTTCCCCGTTGGTCCAATTGACTATTTTTTGTGAATGATGGAAATGATCTTAGGCATAAATCTTTAAGAGTGAACCAAATTGCTAGACCTTTGTGTGATAACCTTGTGAGTGTGTGAACCTAGCTTGGCACCAGTTAAGCCTAACCTTTTCTTTGGATGAAACATGAACACAAATGACCTTGTCCTCACCACCTAAAACCTTTCGTGAAGCATTGGTCTGTTTGAATAGCCAACTTAGGTGAAAAGCCTAAGTTGAGGGTATGGTAAGAATGAGGGAAGAAATTTAGCAAGAAGTTTGTGAAATCTATCCTTGGAAACTTTCGTCGAGGAAAAAGATGGAACCCCTCCATATAGAAAAGCGAGAAAAACTGCAAAAGAAAATAAATGAATTTTTTTTATTAATTGTTCATTGTGGAAACAAAAAGTTTTCGATGAGCTATAGAAATTTTTTTGTGTGCTTGAATATGCCTAGGATGGGTTGCGAAGATGAAAAGACTGAATGAAAATGAGAAGAAGTGAAATTTGAGCCATGCTTCATGAATGTAGAAGTCAGTAAGCCAAAATGATCATTCCTTTACCCGCAACCCAGTTACAAGCCTTGAAAGACCTTTTTGATCTTGCATGAGCCGAATGATGTGATGGTTGGAAAATACGGGCAAGCGTATGGGTAAAATCGTGCATGTTTTTCTCATTAAGAGTATGAGAGTTTATTTTTGTTCCTTAAATTAAAATCTTTGATTGGCTTTGCGAGAGCATGAAATCATTCTTGATGTAAGGGCATTTGAATACGCTTGTTGAGCATGAATTTGCATTTGAAGTGAGCATTGTCAGCTTGAACTCTATTTGATTATGGCTAGTCATAGTTTGAAACTTTTAGTGCACAATAGAATATTTCATGTGTGGATTGAACCCTGTGTGCATTCATGTTGTGTGTCAAGTAGCACTATTTGTAGAAATCCCTATTGGCCTGATTGATCTTCTGATTTACTTGAGGACAAGCAAAAGTTTAAGTTAGGGGTGTTGATGAGTCGGGAATTTCTACTCATTCAGGGCTTATTATTCAATGATTTAGTGTCATCAATGCCTATTTTATGCTCATAACTGATGTTGAGATGTTGATATTTAGCAATGAAGGCTTAATAGTGAGGCAAGGACATTATGATGCAAAAAGGAGCAAAAAAGTTGGAAAAAAACTGAAGAAATGAGAAGTTGGAGCTCGCAAAAGCCACTTGGCGACTCGCTGAGTGGGCCTCCAACTCACCTAAAGTTCCAGCGAAGTAACCCATGGACCAAACCAACTTGATGAGCATAATTGTTATTCAGTTACGCGCCGAATAGATCAACGACAACGATTAGGGTTGCCGAACTTTCCAGAACAATTTGATGGAGGAACCAAGCCGCAAGGCGAGGAGAAGAGCAACTCGGCAGATTACTGAATGGGTCGGCGATCCCGACTTATTTTGCCCAGTTGACTCCGTACTGAAATTTTGGGAATTTATAAATACAATTTTAGAAAGAAGAAAAGGAGTTCCTACATTGTTTTCTTCTGGATTTTTTAGAGTTTTTACATTTTTGAACATTGTTTAACATTTTTAGTAGAGTTTTGTATTTAGATTTGGAGATTGGAGATTGGAAGATCATAGCTTCCATTTCAACATTTTGGGATTGAATTTCGTTAGCAAATTAGATGGAAAACTTTGTTGATAACGATTTTTTGATTTTCACTATGCTTAGCTAGAACCCCATAGCTTAGGGGTGTGATCATGTAGTCTAATATGTTAATTAGCTAATGGGTATTATTAAATGTTTATTTTAATGTTGTTTTGAAGTAGGTTCAACTATTTGTTCATGTTTCAATTGAGGAATTGAAGTTGCAAATTGAATTCTAGTTTAGCTCTCTATACTTGCTTGAGAAAGTGGTATAGAGTAGAATGATTGATTAATAGTTGTATTGTTTGCGTCTTTAATCTAGCTTGAGAAGGTGGGTTTGATTGCATCTTTACAAACCCAACTTGAAAGAGTGGGTTAAATAAGGAATTGGGTTGTTTGGCAGTGTTAAGCTTGTTGAGGTTCGAGAGAACTCACTTGAAGCGCAATAGTTGATTGAGAGATGGCTATTGTATTCAAAACCTAGCCTACCCATTGAGATTCAAAAAATATAAGCAACTAGTAATCACCCATTATGCGAAATAAGCATTCTACTGATTACACTCCTAAGGTCTGATCTCTAATTGTTTATTTCCCGTGTTAGGTGCTCTTTGTCACAAATTGGTTATTAATATCCCCCATTTGATATTAATCATAGACACTTTTTGATTTGTTTTCATTTTAGGAAACGTTTACTTGTAAAAACGATTAGGACACGTTTTTACTTCTTAATAGAATTATTTATCGTATCACTCCTTGTGGGATCGACCCTGATTCCTAGTTGGATCTATACTTGTTACCGACCACCTGCACTCAGAATTGGATGAAGTGTAGTTGAGCGTTATCACCATTACGAGTTCTTAGTCATGTATTTTGGGTTGACTTATGCCCGAGCAACATTTATAGAGTTGATGAATCGTGTGTTCAGGCCTAATTTGGACTCATTTGTTATAGTGTTCATCAATGACATCTTGGTCTACTCTGGGAGTAAGGGGCATCATGAGCAACATTGAGGATTGTACTTTTAATCTTGAGAGAGAACTGGTTGTATACCAATGGTACTAAATGTGAGTTTTGGCTTGAATCTATAGGATTCTTGGGGCACTTAGTGTCCAAGAATGGGATTATGGTGGATCCGGTGAAGAATGAGGAAGTTCGTGGTTGGGCTAGGCCTACTTCTCCTACTGAGTTTCATAGTTTTGTCGGGTTACCAGGCTACTATAGACAGTTTGTGGAGGGGTTATCTTCTATTGCATCATACTTGACTAGACTGACTCAGAAGGATGTCCCCTTCTATTGGTCAGATGAGTGTGAGGCATGCTTTCTGAAGCTCAAAGCCTTCTTGACTTCAGCGCCAATTTTGACTCTTCCAGTTGATGGACATGGGGTTATGGTCTACTAAAATGCTTTCGTTGTAGGCCTTGGATGTTCCTTGATGCAGAAGGATTGTGTTATTGATTATTCTTCCAAGCAACTAATGCTTTACGAGAGGAACTACCCCACTCATGACTTGGAGTTGGCAGCGTTAGTATTCACATTGAACATTCGGCGACACTATTTGTATGGAGTTCACTGTGAGGTAATCATAGACCATTAGAGTCGTTAGTTTATTTTCATCCAGGGGAGCCTTAATTTGAGACAGTGAAGGTAATTAGAGTTACTAAAGGACTATGAAATCTCCATCCTTTATTATCCGGGCAAGGCAAATATGGTAGCAGATGGCTTGAGTCGGAGGGCAGTGAGTATGGGGAGTCTGGCTAGCTTAGACTTCGAGGAGCGACCTATGGCTTTGGACATTCAGTCCTTAGCCAATCAGATGGTTAGACTCTATGTTTCTCAGCTAGGCAGAGTATTTGCTTGTGTAGAGGTTATATCCTCATTAATGGAGCAGATTCGGGCACAACAATTTGATGATTCGCAGTTGAGGATGATTCAGGACAAGGTTCTTAGTGGCGAGGCTAGGAAGGGGACCTTAGATCCGGAGGGCACCTTGAGGATTGAGGGGCGTATCTGTGTTCTTAGAGTTGGTGAGTTCATTGGGTTGATTCTTCAAGAGTCTCATTGTTCCAGGTAATATATTCATCCTTGTGTTGAGAAGATATACAGTGATTTGAGGCACCATTACTAGAGATGTGGAATGAAGTGGGACATTGCAACTTTTGTGGCTAGGTGCTTGAACTATCAGCAGGTGAAGTACGAGCACCAGAGAGTAGGTGGTTTTACTCAGCGGCTACCCAATCTAGAGTGGAAGTGGGAGCGTATAGCCATGGACTTTATGGTATGCTTGCCACGAACTTTCTGGGTATTGATTCTATTAGGGTCATTGTTGATCGACTGACCAGCGAGATCACTTTCTACCAGTTAAAACTACTTACATATCAGAGAGGTTGGCTCAGATCTACCTTAGAGAGATTATCCATTTGAATGGGGTGTCGGTTTCTATCATTTCAAATTGTAGTGCTCAGTTCACTTTACATTTCCTGACGTCTATTCAGAGAGAGTTGGGTACCCAAGTTGAAATCAACACAACTTTTTACCCTCAGACCACTGGAAAGTTTAAGAGGACTATTTATGTTCTGGAGGATATGCTTCAGGCTTGTGTTATTGATATCGGTGGATAGTGGGATCAGTCTTTGGCTTTGGAAGAGTTTGCATATAATAATAGTTAATATTCGAACGTCCAGATGGCACCATTTGAGGAATTATATGGTAGCAAATGTCATTCTCTAAATGGCTGGTTTGTTGATTTTGAGGTTAGGCCGTGGGGCACCGACTTATTGAGAGATTCTACGAATAGCGTCTGTGTGATCTAGGAACGACTTTGTGCCCAGAGTAGGAGGAAGAACTATGCCGATCAGAGGCGATGACCTCTAGAGTTCATGGATGGTGATCGTGTGTTCTTTTGGGTGCCGCCCATGAAGGGTGTGATGACGTTTTAGAGGTGGGGAAATCTTAGCCCCAAGGTTATTGGTTATTTTAAGATTCTGAGAGGGGTAGGAGATGTGGCTTATGAGATAGCCTTGCCTCCAGCTCTTTCCAGTGTTCATCATGTGTTTCATGTCTCTATGTTTAGGCAGTATGTTCCTGATGAGTCTCACGTGCTTCAAAGGGAGTCAGTTCAGCTTGATGAGGCTTTGAGTTTTGAGGAGGAGCCTGTGGTCATTCTTGAAAGGCAGGTTAGGCAGTTACATTCTAAGGAGATCCTGCCAATGAAGGTTCAGTGGAGGAACCGTCCGGTTGAGGAGGATACTTGGCAGACCGAGCTTGAAATGAAAACCCGATATCTTCATCTTTTTTGAGCCTTCAGGAATTACCTTTGCCTTACATTCACAGATGAAAGTCATTTTAGTGGTACTTAATATAATGACTGTCACGACCGAAGGTAGTCCCTAGGTCTAACATGGCGTACAAAACCGCGAGAGGCCCCATACAAGAGACTTAGCATACCCCGTACAAGATAATGGAAATCAAGAGATTTAAAAGACAATTTTAAAACATAGAGTTTTATAAAACGAAGTTGAAGTCTAAAAATGTCTCAAAGGCATCTAGTACAAAAAAGTAATCGGGACATAACCCGTACATCAAGTTCAAAACTGAAATGTAAAGACAATACGAAATAAAGGCTTGGTCCTCAGAACATGAGGACTCAACAATCTTTGAAATTCTAGTAAAGGATCCCTAGCCATGGAAATGCAAATCTGGAGCATCGGACCGTACATTTGGGGGAATGTAGGAAAAATTATGCATTAGTACAAAAATGTACCAAATATGATAGCAATGCGTGTAAAGTATGAAACTCATCATAAAGGGACATTTTCGTGATATGCAATGACCAAGCTAAAACATGATATAAAAGAGATAGAAAACATAAGTCATAAAACATGGTCAATGCAAGTAGACATCATCTTAAAACACATGTGAGATGCTTCTTAAAGTAACCTTGATTCATTAATGTGGGAGAATTACCTTTAACCAACATGTAAGACCATGTGAGCAATTAACATGGAATCGGTGTCTACCCCACTCAGAAAAGAGGTGTTCTCACTTGCCTAGGTAAGAACCATGAACTTCTAGCTTACGTAGATCCACTAGCTAATGTCTATCTAGAAAACCTATGCTGGCACATAGTTTATGGGACACGGGTAATCACCACTTGTCCACGCGGTGCATAGCATAACTCCCAGGGAACATTGATTAGTCTTATTCATCTTTTCTTTAAGGGACTTGGGTAATCTCCTTTTTTCCTTATATCATGTGACATGGGTAATCGCCTCTTGTCTTTTATTAGAGGACATGGTTGATCGCCGCTTGCCTCATTCTTAGAATAGCTCCTTTATGATTCATTTTAGGTGAGAAGACCTTTCAACTTTAAAATCTTTTATGTGAGAATACCTTTCACATTTATTCATTGAGTAATTATGTGAGAAAGTCCTTTCACAAAAATCAACAACAACAACATATATGCTTTACTCTCAAAGCAACTTACATCATTTTTCATCAATTTCATAAGAACATGCATATTTCCATAATTCACCTTTGATAATTCAAAACCCACTTTCAATCATGAATATCTAGAAAATATAGGTTAAGCTTGGTTCATGGGAATTCATCTTAAAAACATCAAATTATCTTAATTCATGCATAATACTTCATAAAACAATCAATTATATCAATATTGAAAGGAACACATGACATAGTATAAAACCCTAACTCAATTAGGGATGTCTAACTTTGGTAAATTGGAGGATTTAGGAACTCCATGGAGGAAAGGGCTCCATGGATGGAGACTATCATACCTTAATGCCAAAAGTGTGCTTTCAATGGAGGAATTGGAGACTTGATCTTGAAACCCTAGCTTTCTTCTTCAACTTCTAGAGAGAGAAATATTTGAGAGGATGACTTGTTCTTCTTTAGAGAATTTGAGAGAATGAATTGATTTGGGTGAGTTTGGGGATAAAACGTTTATATAGGGCTTCTAGTGGAGGGTAAAACAACATAGTATTAGGATAGAATAATCAGGAAAAGACCCAAAAGCCCCGTTAAAAATAAATGCCGACCTCGTCGATGGTAGGGACCTACGTTTTGTGGTTCCTCCTAAGGATCGTCCTGGTTGACCATCGATGGGTTCAGAAACTTGATTTTTGACGTTCGACTGATGGGACCCATGTACGGTCCGTGGGTCCACCTACGGGCCGTACATGCCTATCCATGGGTCTCATCTTTGACTTCAAAATTCCTCTAGGTCTGGGACTTTTCTATGAGACCTACCTACGACTCGTGCATTAACCAAGGGACCGTCCTAGTAAACCGTCAGAAAAAATTGAGAACTTGACATTTTGGAAAACTTTGGAATGCCACCCACGAAGAGACCTATGGTTCATCATACAGTCCACGGGCCATTAGTGGCTCCGTTGAAACAGGCACCAGATTCTGCAACAGGTAAAATTGTCTAGCCTTTTAGAATCTAAGGTATTACATTATCTCCCCCTTGGGAACATTCGTCCTCGAATGAGATTTCAAGACATCATAAGGAGGTTAGGAACTTAATCTAATAGCCCAATATGAATGCAATTAAATAAATGTACGTATCCGAGGAGGAAACATCAACTCAAAGCTAAAGCATGTTCAAAACATCATATCATTAAGTTTATATGCAATTCATACTCAACTGCACATAAACATGTAGAAGTAAATCAAGTAAACTCATTTTCTCAAAATTTAAGCTTTTCATGAATCATGCATAATGAGGGAATCATGGGAATATCTAAGAAAAATGACACCAAAATTAAACCATGAGGATCTAGATACCTCAAAATAGAGTAGGTATAGAAGGAAAGAGATGAGGATAATGGGACATCATATCGGCCTCGGCCTCCGAAGTAGCACCCTCAACTAAATGATTCCTCCACAGAACCTTCACGGAAGCAACTTCTTTGTTTCTCAACTTCTTTACTTGCCGGTCTAAAATCTCAACCGACACTTCCTCATAAGAAAGATTCTCCTTACTCCCAAACCTTCTAAGTGAACTATAGATGTCGGATCTCCAACACATTTCTTCAAAAAGGAGACATGGAAAACTATATGTACTGATGCCAAATCATTAGGCAATTGAAGTTCATAAGCAACTTTGCCAATTCGCCTCAAAATCATATATGGGCCCATATAATGGGGACTAAGCTTCCCTTTCTTCCCAGATCTCATTATACCCTTCATGGGCAAAATTTTCAAGTTGACCCAATCATTAAGATCAAACTCAAGATCTCTTCTTTGAACATCGGCATAAGACTTTTGGTGACTTTCAGCCGTTTTCAACCTTTCTATAATAAGCCAAACTTTTTACATAGTCTCATGTACCAATTTGGGACCTATCAAGGTGACTTCACCAACTTCAAACCAACCTATAAGAGATCTACAACTCCTACCATATAGAGCCTCAAATGTAGCCATGCCAATACTTGAGTGATAGCTATTGTTGTATGAAAACTCAATCAAAGTCAAGTGATCATCCCAACTAACCTTGAAGTCAATTACACATGCTCTCAATATATCTTCTAAATTTTGGATAGTATGTTTCGCTTGCCCATCAGTTTGGGGATGAAAAGTCGTACTAAGCTTAACATGGGTACCAAGTCCCTTTTGGAAAGATTTCCAAGACTCATAAGTAAATTGGGTACCACGATCGGAGATAATGGATAAGGGCACTCCATGCAACCTAACCATTTCCCTCAAGTACAACTTAGCATAGTCCTCCACCGAATTAGAAACCTTGACGGGAATTAAATGAGCTAATTTCATCATTCGATCTACTATAACCCAAATCGAGTCATGTTGTCACCGAGTGCGTGGTAAAATAACAACAAAGTCCTTATTCAAATCTTCCCACTTCCAAGTAGGAATGTTAATGTCTTGGGATAAACCTCCCGGCTTCTGATGCTCAACTTTCACAGGTTGACAATTAGGACAATTAGCCACAAATTCAGCAATATCCTTCTTCATCCCCTTCCACCAATAGATCTCTCGCAAGTCACGGTACATCTTGGTGGCTCCCGGGTGAATGGAATATCGAGAACAATAGGCTTCTGATAAGATTTTCTCTCTCAAGTTATCCACATTAGGAACACACAAACGACCTTGTTATCTAAGTACAAAATCTCCCCCTTAGAAGAAAGCCTCTACGGACTTTTTAAGCACTGCTTCCTTCAATTCAACAAAAGTCGGATCAAGATCTTGCTTGGCTTTAACATCAGCCACAAAAGATCATTCTAAGCCATTGTGAATCATAACACCACCTTTAGTAGAGTCAACTAACCGAACACACAATCGGGTCAATCTATGGAAATCTCGAACCAACTCTTTTTTATAATCTTCAATATGTGTAACACTACCCAACGATAATTGACTAAGAGCATCCGCCACCACATTTGCCTTAATGGGTGATAGAGAAAACTCATATCATAATCCTTTAGTAACTCAAGCCACCTTCTTTGGCTAATATTTAGATCTTTCTATTTAAACACAAACTGCAAACTCTTGTGGTTGGTAAAGACATCTACATGAGCACTATACAAATAATGCCTTCAAATCTTAAGAGCAAACACAACCGCCGCTAGTTCAAGGTCTGGGGTAGGATAATTGTTGCGTCCAAACACACATGCTAGTGTACGTGGTCGTGCAAGTATTTAAGTGGCTCTTTTCAAGAGTCGGTTATCTTACCCACAAGGACTTAAGATTAGATTTATTCAATCTTTCCACCAATTACAATTCAAAGCAAGTGTTATCAAGAATAATGAATTGGATCTTTAAGTGATTAATTATATAATTAGTAAAATTAACTAATACCATTTAATTTCAAAGGGGTTTCAAATAATAACTTGGAAAATTCCAAGGCTACAGCTTACTTATGGATTCATGCACATTATCTTATTAAAATGGATGTCAATTAATTATCGAATCAATGATTACAGGGTTAATTGTATGATTATGGTTTCCGACCTCTAATCGCCTAAGATAATTGGTAGCCTAACTACATCTTTGAGCGGGGATAAACTGAACCAATTACCAAGCATTACAAGTTCGTCTTGTCTATTAACCAAGTAAAGTTTCTAGGTATATCACTCACCTAGATACAAATCAACCCTAGACCTAAAAAAGATCATTCTCCTTTTGCCCCACGTTCTATCCTCTTATTCCTCTCCAAAGTTCAATTCGGACAAGATATTTATTTCTATGGTGATCAAGCACGAAATACTAAAACAAGAACAAAATATCGATTCATATGATAATAAACATCAATCCATTACCTCAATAAAACACAATCATCATGTAGCCACAACCCTAGAACTACGGAAATTAGCTACTCATATCACGATTCCTAATTTTGCAATGTTTAAATAACATAAAGAGATCGAATAGAGTAAAGTTCAGGAATAAACACTAAGAACACATGAAAAAGCGCTCTCCAAAGTTGTCGTTTCTTCAAAACCCAGAAAAGAATGAATAATAAAATAAAATGTGAGTCTATTTATATTTATGGAAAAAAGGCAAAATTGGGGGCCAGGTCTGCGACACAGAGACATTCCCAGAATCCAGTTGCAAGTGAACAACTCCTCTCCGCGACGTAGAGAGGATACAGAGTCCTCTTCCTGAGGCTTCAATATTTGAACAAATAATAAATTCCCTCTCCGCGACGTGGAGACGATACGGAGTTGCCTTGTTCTTTAGTTTTGTTTCAACTTCCTTATTGCTCCTTTGCCTTAATCCCTTTTTGCTTCCCAATTTCAACTTTTGTGCTCGTTTCTTCTCTTATTATCACCTACACACCTAATCATATTTTTTAGTCCAAATGAATCAGTATGACTCGACCCTACTTACAACTAGCAAATTCATTCTCAAACTTGGCCAAAACATGGGTGTTATTTGGTTCCTAAGCATAGAAATACGCCCAAGATCACCACCCCAAACTTAGAGCTTTGTTCGTCCACAAAAAATCTACCATACTAATCCTAGACCTAGACTCACTAATACTAGAATTTGTGCTTCCGCAACTTACTTTCAGCGATCTTTTCTCAAATCAAGATGTGTGCATGCTTTCATTCATACTTGGCCTTGGGCACTTGCAAACAACACGTGACCTCAAGTATTGATTCGACAACTTTTTGCAACCTAAACATCAACTTCATGCCAGCCATCAGTTATCACCTATATTTCATGAAACAAGCGCTTCTCACGTAAAGAAAGTAGTCCACACACTTAGATCAACAGATTGAATATAAATTAAGGACATGTAATCAAAGAACAACTCTTTCTCAGAAAAAAATTCACATGTATCTACAGAGACCCATAGGCTTGTCCGTTATGTACATCTCCACTAATTAAGCGTGCTTTGCAAAGAATTAAGTAGGGCTTTCATAGTTTGTAATTTAGGCTAAGGGACGGATAGGAAATTTATATAGTAGTGACTTATACTCCCCTAACCGCTGTGTACATTTCAGACATCAACACCTTTTTCTTCATTTGTCAGCCCTCTCGTTGTACTACTATCACAAGTAACTCATATCATTTCCTGAATTTCCCCAAATTCTTTATTTCAGATACCAAATTTTCAAAATCTTTTGTTTATTTATTTATTTATGATAGGGGACCCATTCTTTCGATGAGGGATTTATTATCACCTTGTGGCTATCTTTGATTTCCTGTTAACTTTCAACTTTACTATCTCCAAGTAGTTTATGCTACAATGCTTAGGCAAGCAGGGTGCAAACACTAGAGATTCAATAAAATTGTTCCGATGAAAATGTGGCTACCAACAAAAGGATAAAGGCTCAAAGGGGCTACTAGTGAGAGTATATGAGAAGGCTGCACTTTCTAAACATTTCAAAGAAGGCCTATTATCATTTACTAAACAAAGCAACACTTCAATTTCGCTTCAATAACATGCTAGGCAAGTTCTAGACTGAGATACAATACAAGGAAAGAACAATGCCTCACCACTCATGGCACCAGTTCAAATCAGGTAGGATCAATCAGCAGACAAAACACAACTTATGCAAAGGTTCTATTTCAGCTTAAGTTGCAGTAATTAGAATTAAATACAAGACTTCAAAGGCATACACATAATTTAACCCACATGCTTTCAAACAATTTCCCTTCATAATTTAAGCTTCAGCCCAATTACCATACTTACGACTCAATGACCAAAATTACCCTTAATACGGTCGTCATCCATCTCTCATAGGGCAATGCGACTCAACTACGACGACTGACTCAAACCTAAGAAGATAAAATGCATTCTTCTTGTTGAAAAGGGACTTGATAGCAGCATGCTCAGTGTAAACAATAACCTTGGTACTTACTAAGTATGATCTGAACATGTCGAAGGGAAATACTAACGCGAGCATCTCTTCCTCTGTCAGTGTGTAGCAAGATTGTGTTTCATCAAGAGTCTTGTTGGCATAATAAATTGAATGAAACATCTTCTCCTTTTCTCTGGCCCAACACTGCACCCACTGTTGTATCACTAGCATCACATGTAATCTCTAAAGGTATCTCCCTATTTGGAGCAATTAAGATAAGAGCTTCAATCAAATTCTTCTTTAGTAGCTCAAAAGCCTGCAAGAAAATTTCATCAAATACAAATTTCACCTCCTTCTCCAATAAAGTACATATGGGTCTAGCAGTCTTGGAGAAGTCCTTGAGGAATCTTCTATAGAAACCAGCATGCGCGAGGAAGCTTCAGACTACTTTCACTGTGATAGAAGGTGGTAACTTTTCAATTACCTCCACCTTATCTTTATCAATTTCCAACCGCTTCTCGAGATTTTGTGCCCTAGTACAATACCTTCTCGAACTAGAAAATGGCACTTCTCCCAATTAGATACAAGATTTGTCTTCTCTCATCGCGCAAGGACCATGTCAAGATTACACAAACAAATATCAAACGAATCAACGAATACCGAGAAGTCAGCCATGAACACTTCCATAGAATCCTCCACCATATCTTGATAGATTTCCATCATGCATCTCTGAAATGTGGCTGATGCATTAGACAATCCAAATGGCATACGCTTGAACGCATATGTGCCATATGGACAAGTAAAGGTTGTCTTCTCTAGATCCTCTAGTGAAATAGAAATCTAATTATAACCTGAGTATCCATCCAGAGAGCAATAATACTCTTGACCTACTATCCTATCGAATATTTGATCAAAGAAAGGCACCGGGTAATGATCTTATCTGGTGGCCTCATTCAGCTTGCGATAATTCATGCGATACGCCATCCAGTTACTGTTCTTGTGGGGATCAATTCATTCTTATCATTGGTCACTACAGTTATACCTCCTTTCTTGGGCACACATTCCACAGGACTTACCCATTTGCTATCTGATATTGGATACACTATCCCTACATCTAGGCACTTAATTACTTCCTTCCTTACCACGTCCTTCATGACTGCATTTAATTGGCGCTGTTGTTGTGCATTTGGCTTGTAGCCTTCCTCCATGTATAATGTATGCATACACAATGTCTGACTGATCCCGAGAATGTCAGACATCTGCCTTCCTAGAGCTGCCTCTCTGCTCTTCAAAATAGTCAGTGCCGCTTCAACTTGTAATTCAGACAAATATGCAGACAGAATCACAGGTAAGGTCTTAACTTCCCCCAAAAATGCATACCTCAGGTGAGATGGTAGTGTCTTCAGTTCAAGCTCGTGTTCTTATTCAATTGAAGGCTTGGGTGGAGGACCCAACACCCTATTCAATGGATCTAGGTGATCTCTTGAGATGCCCACACTAGACATCTCCATGAACTGCACCATTTCCCGTGCTTCAGCATTACCATAAATATCATGACCTACCAACACACACTCCATAGGGTCCTTGGATGCGATGTAATGAGCTTCTGCTACAAGATCTATCACTTTTATGGCTGACAACGTTTCACCCACAGCCGGTAGTTTCAAAGCTTTATATATATCAAATACTTCCACTTTATCATGTGCCCTCATGGTTAGTTGACCGGCTGCCACATCTATCATAGCACGCCGAGTAGCCAAGAAAGGTCTCCCAAGAATAAATAACACCTCAGGATCCGGCTCGAAATTAAACACCACTAAATCAATAAGGAATATCAATGATCCCAACTAGACCAAGACATCCTCCACTACACCTTCCGGTCTAGTTATCGAATGGTCTGCCAACTATAAGATAGTGGTGGTGGGTTTAGGACTACCCAACCCCAATTTCGCGTACAGTGATGTTGGCATCAAGTTTATACTTACCCCTAGATCACACAATCCTTGTGCATGAATGCTCTTCCCTATGGTGATCTGAACAGTAAAGCTACCCGGATCTTTGAGTTTGGTGGGCAGCTTATTTTGAATCCTGGAGCTACACTCTTCAGTGAGTGCTACAGTTTAATTCTCCATCAGTCTCCTCTTGTTCATTACGATCTCCTTCACATACTTTGCATGTAACACCCCGGATTCAAAAAAGGGCAACATAGCAATTTTCAGAGATTTCAGGTGCCAGCCACGGGGGCCAACCACGGCCTGTGGATGGTATCACGAACCGGGGGTATGGTCCATTGACTGGGCACCCAAGATCTTCCAAGAACCATGAAACCACGGCCTGACCAACGGATCATCGGTTAGACCATGGTCCGTGGTTGGGGGCTCGTGGTTCACTAGCCCAAAACATGTTTCTTACCATGAATGATGGTCGTGCAGGACGGACCGTCGTCCTGTCCACGGTCTGTCGTCAGTGGTCCATCGGTAGTGGACTGGCAGTTAACTTTAGGGCCAGTTGGGGTTTTTCCTAATTATTGTATTCCTATACTACATCATTTTACCATTCACTAAGACCCCTATATAAGTATTTTAACCCTAAAATTCCCAATAGAAATTATTCTCTCAAAATCACCAAAAGAAATCAAGTTCTTTCTCTCTCAAGGATATTTCTCTCTCTAGAAACTTGAAGAAGAAGGATTCAACCTAGAGTTTCAAGTCAAGTCTGAATTCCTCCATTGAAGATAAGTAATTCGCTTTGAGGTACGATAGTTTTCATCCATGGATTCCTTCCATTCATGGAGTTCCCAAATTCTCCTATTTCTAAAGTTAAAATCCCCAATTGAGTTAGGGTTTTCTTCAATATTGATGGGTTCTCTTGATTATTAATTTAAATGATTGGATTATGATCTCTTATGCATGAATTGATGAAATAGTATGATTTTATGATGATCTCCGCCATGAATCCATATAAAACCCCATGATTAAAAGTTATGATCATATGATGTTGGATTTTGATTATGAAGAAAGAGTTTTATGAAATCAAGCATGCCTTGATAGAATTACAGGAATTTTTGATGAAATCCATATCTAACCCATGTCTTCTAAATTTTGGTGATTCAAAATGTGGGTTGTGAAACTTGAAAGGTAAATTATGGAATTATGCATGTTCTTATAAAATCTATGCAAATATTTTAAGAATGCTTTGAGAGTAAAGTATCAATGATGACGTTGTTGTTCCGTTGTGGAAAGGATTTCCTCATATACATATAAAAGCATGATTGTGAAAGATTTTCTCACATAATAAGGATTCTAGGTTTGAAAGGTCTTCTCACCTAATTAAATCAAAGATTAAGACCTATCCTAATGAACCCTATCTTAGATTAGTTATTGAATGATGTATTTTCATGGATAATGACTTAGCTTGGATTGGCAAGATTACGTTCCCTTCCATGGATAATAAGTACAAGAAGGAAATGACTATTCCGTGGGATTTATGCTTAGCACCGAGAGGATATTGAGATGGAAGCACTCCCGTTAGTAGAGGTTGGGTTTCTAGAAGCAATCTCCTTATCCCTTACCTATGTGCCCCCATATGATGATTGTCTAGATAGACATTAGCTAGTGGATCCACTTAAGCTAGAAGTTCATGGTCCTTACCTTGGAAAGTAGGACAACCCTTTTCGGTAGGGGAGACACCGGGGGATCATGTTAAAGCTCACATGGTTTCTATATCGACTAAGGCTACTTCCCACAATAAAAATGAACAAATGTTACTTCAACAAGTATCTCATATGTGTTCAAAGGTTTTACTGATGTTAGCTTGCATTGACCATGTTTTATGACTTATGATTTTTAACCCATTTATATCATGTTTTTAGCTTGGTCAATTGCATGTCATGAAACATCCCCTTTTAGCATGAATTAAATGTTTTATGCATAGCTATCATACTTGGTACATTATTTATTACTAACAAATACTCTAGCCTACATTTCCTCAAATGTAGGGTCCGATAGTCAGGTTTCTCAGTTTCATGGCTAGTGGTTGATTTTAAGGTTCCCGAGCTTTGGTGAGTCCTCATGCTTCCAGGACAGAATTTCATTGTTCTTAGATCTTTCTTATATTTCAGTTTTGGACATGATGTATGGGCTAGGCCCAATTTCATTTGATTGTATTAGATGGTTGTTGACAAGCATTTTCGACTTCCTCTTTACTTTCATAAAACTATTGAACTTGAAATATTGTATTTTCTCCTTTTATTCTATTTCTTATATTATGAATGCTAAGCTGCTTGTATGGGGTCTCTCGGGGTCCTATACGCCATGTTAAATCTAGGGTATACCTCTGGGTCGTGACAACTTGGTAATCAGAGTACAAGGTTTAGAATGGTCCTATGATGTCTCATAAGCCACGTCAAGTAGAGTCTTGTTCAAGAGTGTGAAGCACACCACATTTATGAATGAGAGGCTACAAGATGATTAGGAAACTCCACTTCTTTCATTACTCTAAAGTCGTGCGATAGAGTTTAACTCTATAAGGTCTCTCTTCTAATCCTTATCTGGTCGTCATAGATTTCAACAGAGGTTTTCTGGTCAAGGTTCCTCCAATGCTCCTCCTATGTTCAACAAAGATAGGGTGTCTAACCCTAAGCCTCAAGAAAGGAATGGTAGTGGATCTTTATTGCCTATGTCTACTTGTACCAAGTGTGGAAAGAAGCATGAGTTAAGTGCTTAGCCGGCACGAATGGTTGCTTCAGTTGTGGTAAGAGTGGTCATAAGATGAGGAATTTCCCAATGCTTACGACTAAGGGAATAGAGGGCAAGCAAGCTCCTCCTAATGGTTCGGGTTCCAATACTCCAAAGAAAAACTGATTTTATGCACTTCAGACTCATGGTGAACAAGAGGGTTCTCCCGATGTGGTTACCGGTATGTCGAAATTTTTCCAACTTAATGTTTATGCTTTACTTAATCCCGGTGCTACCTTGTCTTTTGTGACGCCATATGTGGCTATGAGGGTTGATGTTCTTCCGGATGTGTTGTTGGATCTTTTTTCTCTCACTACTCTTCATGGTGATTCTATTGTCACTGAGAGGGTCTATAGAAAATGTCTCATTTTCTTATCCCATAGAGTTACTCTTGTTGACTTTGTAGAGCTTGATATGCTAGATTTTGATGTTATCCTTGGTATGGATTGGTTGCACTCATGTTATGCTTCTATTAATTGTAGAACTCGTGTAGTCAAGTTTCAGTTCCCACATGATCTTGTCCTAGAATGGAAGGGTGGAAATTTTATGCCTAAGGGTCCGTTTGTCTGTTGTCTTAAAGCTAGAAAGATAATTTCTAAGGTTTACATTTACCATCTAGTTAGGGTTAGGGATGTGGATTCTGAAACCCCTACTCTTGAGTCGGTCCCCGTTGTTAATGAGTTTCTGGAAGTGTTCCCAGATGATTTACCTGGTATTCCTCCCCAGAGAGAAATAGACTTCGGTATTGACCTTCTCCTAGATACGCAACTTATTTCTATTCCTCCTTACCCTATGGCTCTGTCGGAATAAAAGGAGTTGAAAGAACAATTGAAGGACTTATTGGATAAGGATTTCATCCGATTGAGTATCTCTCCATGGGGTGCTCTAGTTTTTTTGTTAGAAAGAAAGATTGTTCTCTTTTCGTACTAGCTTGAATCTCATTCGAGGACGAATGATCCCAAAAGGGAGATATTGTAACACCCCGGATTCAAAAAAGGGCAACATAGCAATTTTCAGAGATTTCAGGTGCCAGCCACGGGGTCAACCACGGCCCGTGGATGGGACCACGGACCGTGGGTATGGTCAGTTGACTGGGCACCCAAGATCTTCCAGGAACCATGAAACCACGGCCTGACCAATGGACCGTCGGACAGACCACGATCCGTGGTTGGGGGCTCCTGGTTCACTTGCCCAAAAATATGTTTCTGACCATGAAATACTATGATTTTATGATGATTTCCCCCATGAATCCATATAAAACCCCATGTTTTCAAGTTATGATCATATGATGTTGGATTTTGATTATGAAGGAAGAGTTTTATGAA